>CM044959.1:29450456-29495526 GCA_024516035.1 Bactericera cockerelli
TTAAATTTTATAAATTATAATAATAAAAAAAAATATTTTTTGGTGGAGCAAGATTCTCTTGAGATTTTTTTGTGGGTATCATCATTTTCCCCATCAGTTTTCTATATACATACTTAACAATATTTTCAATTTTCTCTGGTGATGCCTCCACTTGTCGTAAGTCATACAAGTGATTGCTTATTTTTACTCATGAGGTATCTGTGGACTCCATGTTTCAAAGTATATGTAGAGTAGAAAATATTCAGCGTGACTGAATCGAACCCGAGTCACCTGTAGTGTGTGCTATTCACTCAGGTGACTATTTATGAGGAAAAAGTACCAATACCCATAGGATCTAAAGTATTCTAAATTTAAAGTTTTAGTAATTGAACGAGTCCTTTAGTTTGACAAAACATGATGTTTTAGTTTTAGGTAACAATAATATTATTATCTAATACCATCTGACTCAGATGACTGAAGTTTGAACTGGATTCATGCCCAGGCTGTTTTGTAGAGAGAGTTTCTTCTTGGAAATCAACACAGGGATACCCTTCAAGCATAAGAAAAATGAAGAGAAGCGAATAAAAGTGCAACATAAAATGTTCTTTGTAAGTGTAATAAAACATTTCTGAGTAATAAAGTGGGGAGAAATTACATAATAAAGAGGCTGGGTAAACGGGAGAGAGTCAACAGTGGCTGATTTAATTTATTTATTTATTTGCACTTTATTTTTTTTTACAAAACAATCAACAATAACAATACCTACAAATAAACAATAAATTTTTTAAAAAAACTTAAAAATATGTACAAAAAATAAATAACTTAATTATTTTTATTTACAATTGTTTTGTATCCGGGGCGTAGTTAATGCCTGAGGCATTCTCTGCGACTTAATTAGCCGGATCTACGTTTTGTCTTGGACTCCAGAAAGCTGAAAGTTACACCTACTAGGGCCGCCGTAAAACATTCTGTACAGATCGATGTAACTGAACTTGAATCGGGTTACAAGAATGACAACCCAATGTTATCAGATTTCAAGAACTTCTTCGAGTTCTCTCTTGGTTCTAGAATTACTTTTTATCGAAATACCGTATTGAAAAGCTGTAGATCTAATAAAATAACCATTAATCTCATTGGAGTAGCTTTGTGTACACTTTTATGATGAAAAAATATAGGTAGGTAAGTAATGATAAAATATATGTAGGTACTTGCACACACCCTTTCAGATCACACACTCAGAATTCAGGCCCGTTTTACCGAATAGGCACAGTAGGCACGTGCCTAGGGCGCTAGGAATTGGCATTGTTGGGGGGGGGGGGCTATTCAGCTGGCAGACGTATAGAAAGGGGCGCTACTCTTCGTTGTGCGCTAGGGCAGGGTGTAAAACGGGCCTGTCAGAATTTCGACCCGGTCCCTCCTCAATAAGAGGATTGATTCCTTCGACACTGGAAACTTAAGCTTTGGGTCGGACTGAAGACATAAAAATGCTGTTTATTTTCTGAGAAGGGGAATTCTGGGTTGAGAAAAATCGATAGAGTAAAAAGAAGTAACCATTTTTAAGAGTATACCAGATGAAAGATGACACAACATTTAATTTTAATGTTATGTCACCACTATAATAAATTTATTATAATTATTATGTAAAAATTTCATGCGAATGAAAAAAATCTTGGAAAATCAATTTTGAAATGATCAAAGAAAGAAAAGAAAAATGAAAACTAATTAACTTTGTGCTTTGTAGTCACAAATTACCTGTAAATCAATTCATTTCCATCCGGTGCCCTTGTTATGGATACTATTTTCTCTAGCTGTTAACTGCCCAAAAGTATAAGTACTTGGTTGAGTGGACGGTTTCTATCTTATTTGCAATATATATATATTATTGTAATGTGTTTGTCTCGATGTGTATCTAATCTAAACATAGGAGATGTGGTGCACAGAAAAGATTGCCGCAGGCAAAGAAGAAGAACATAATTATATGTATTATTTATTGTATTTATTTTTTATATTTAACATAGGTATCAAGTTTAAATAAGGTCTCGAGTTATGTATGTCTACTTGCCGGATCTACATACACATATAGATTTTTATCTTGACTACAGTCCGTCGGTTGTGGGAAGTTAGCTCCAATCTTAGTTATACGTCCAGTGAAAGGGAAATGATTGTACCGATTGTTGAATTTCAGAAATAGACCACTAGCCCAGTATTCGAAAGGTGAAAGATTATGAACATGAAATTCAAATAATATGCGTAGAGACTATGGACATTTGGGCACCTCGATCATTATTGTTCGCAATAACCACAAATATTAAGAAGAACATTTCCACTTGAAAACCGAACACGGGTGCCAAAATTTCTCGGAAAGAAAAATACTGCAGCCCATCCCACATGGCGGGCATATCTTGCACGAGTTGGTGCAATAAACAGCTATTTCTCTTCATCACTCCCGTCGCCGTCTCCCCGATGAGATTCATGCAAAATTTCAAACACTTCATGTCACTCCGTTTAGATTGGCGGTAAGAAATATGCACGACATTCATGCAATTTTCCACTTGCTCACTGTGATTTTTTTTTACCTACCTACGTAAGAGCGTGATCGTTAATCCAATTTCAAATGACTTGTGATTTATTCGAGGTGGACACTTCTGCAAGCAAAGAAACTAAAGAAAGTCAGATTAATGATTCAACATTAATTGTTTACTTTGATTTTAAAAAAAGTCCCTTTGTTCTGAAGTGAGCCAAATGATTTTTACAGTTATTAGAGGTGACATTAAAAGTTTAGTATCGATGAAATTATTTGATAGTCTGCCCCGGAAGTTCAGTGGATCAGTGGTAAAGGCGACACTCTATGAATCCAGAGATTTCAGAGGTCGCGGCTTCGAAACCCAGCCGGGACATGAGTACATGACGGTTATCCTCCCATTTGGGATTATTTTCACCACATAATAATAAGTCTTGGACTTACTGCTGGAATAATGGGACTTAATAGTCCCAGAATCTACATATTTCCACATCCGACAGCTGAAAAACACTTAGTAGCTAACTTGCTACATATATTACCTACATATAGGTAATATGAACTTCCTCCCAACGTTGAACATAGATATGTCTTCAGCATGGCATTCATTTCTCACATAGCCTCCAGGTATGTCTGTAGAATGAACTCATTAGTTAGTTATTTCTTTACCCATTATTAAAAATGCACTTACATTAATTATTTAATCCTTGTTCAGATCAACATATGCGTGAGGTCCTATCTAGACAGATCTTTGCTAACACTAGAATATGCAAAACTGCATTATCACACGAGAAGTAACTAGGAACTAAGGCAGTGCTGCTGTGCCTAGCAAGGAACTAGTTCTCAGATGTCTATTCTTAATTTTCTGTATGGCCTATACGTATGTATTGGCATCTGAAAAAAATAGTTGTCATTCTGGGGATTCACCTGTATTCTCATTCTCAGTAGTATAATACGCTAATGATCAATTAAATTAAGGTGTTATTTCTAATATATGGCTATTAGTATACAGGGTAGGGCAAAAGTCAGGAAACCCCTGAATAAATTTCGAATGGCTTCTTCGGTAAAATTAAAATTTTGTACGGTAAACCGGGGTAATTAGACTTTCTTTTAGAGTGGGGTCGATTTTTGTTACCGGCCCCCATGTCGGGGCAACTTCATTTTTTTAAATACGAACCCCCAACTTGCGATACATTTTTGGAAAGGGTTTTAAACAAGAAATACTTTGGTACAAATTTTATTTTTTTAGAATTAAGTGTTTGCATATGGCGTCCAACTTTGTGTATGCAGTAAAGTCTGGAAACTCCTTAATATCTTTCGAAAGGGCTTTCTCAGTAAATTTAAAATTGTGTTTGTTAATTTGGGGTAGTTAGACCTTTCCAAAAATGTATCGCAAGGTGGGGTTTCGTATTAAAAAAAATAAAGTTGGCCTCCCTGGAACCCACATGGGGGCCGGTAAAAAAATTCGGTCCCATTCTAAAATAAGGTCTAATTACCAAGGATTACCGTACACAATTTTAAATTTACTGAGAAAGCCCTTTCGAAAGATATTCAGGGGTTTCCAGACTTTACTGCATACACAAAGTTGGACGCCATATGCAAACACTTAATTCTAAAAAATAAAATTTGCACCGAAGTATTTCTTGTTTAAAACCCATTCCAAAAATGTATCGCAAGTTGGGGGTTCGTATTTAAAAAAATGAAGTTGCTGGCCTGGCCCCGACATGGGGGCCGGTAACAAAAATCGACCCCACTCTAAAAGAAGGTCTTATTACCCCGGTTTACCGTACAAAATTTTAATTTTACCGAAGAAGCCATTCGAAAGTTATTCAGGGGTTTCCAAACTTTTGCCCCACCCTGTATTCTTACATACCTGCTCAGGAACCCGCTCAAGGAAAGTAAGGATTAACATTAGTAAATTAGGTATGCCCTAAATTCCTAATGCTCCTGGTATTTCATTCAGTTCCAGTACTTCTAATGATGGAACATTCTTATTAATATTAATATTATATTCTAATCTATAGTAAAATATTCAAATAAGGCGAAGAAATTGAAAGTTGAGTTCACTTCACGAATGCTATGCTATATGTCCAGCTGCAAAATTTTAACTATACTATTTAATTGTTTTTTTTTACAACATTTTTTTTTTTCTTCTAAAGAACATCTTTTCTAGAAAAGAATGGCTGGGAACCTTGTATGATATTTTTCTTTCTCTCTGAATCTTCAAATCAAGGTTTTCCTTCTGATTCTGCTAACAAGGATCAGAACAGTATCTATAGCCTAGAGAGTCTAGCTAGATCAATATGTCTTGTCCATGGTGTGGACTGAGCCAACTTTGGCATATCTTTAGGCGACACCGAGTGTTTCATTAGACCGGTGTATAAAATATTATGCACGAGTTCTCATAAAGTTAATTTTTATTCCATGTGATGAAGTAGTGTGTGAGCTACGGTCTATGTTGACTCTGTTCTAATGACCTTATATGTATCTATTGAATGTAGAGGTCACATTTAGATTATATTCTGAATGGTCTACTGGATTGCTCTATGTCACCATGTCACTGGAATCATCTCGCTCCGCAGCCTCCAGTGCTTCTGATTCTAGGAATCACTGCTTTGATGTACACAAATATTCAATTATACATACATAGGGTAAGAAATGTGTTCAAGCTAGGGCCGAACACTGCACAGAGTAGGGCAACCGAGGCAAAGTACGCTGGTCTCTGCCCTCCCTAGGTGAGCTTGGGCCCCTTTTGTGTACCAACACAAGAGGAGACAAATTGAGGGCTCATAATTGTAGCCATCCTTGGGGACAAGCAGAGCTTTGCACGGCTATGAGTGGTTCATGTATCATGCTATGTTGCCGATGGTATCTATTTAATCAATTGGCATCAGGGGATGTAAGAGAATAATGTTTTTTCTGATCGAAATGAGAATAATAATTTATTTATGTATAATTATGATTGATTCCCAACTGAAATTAAATATGGAAATATAATTTCTGTTCATAAAACAGATAGGTACTCTTATAAACCAGCGAAGGATGTTTGACATAAAATGATTGGCGCGCTCTGGATTATCAACGTGGATTCGATGTTACCATCCCTGTGATGCTTTACTCATACCTATTAATTTCTTTTTATTTTATTACAACCCCTATAGGTATTTCTCAATTTCATAACTTACAATAATTTATCAAGCTTCCTGTCAAGGTGACAGAAGTCAACATTAAGGAAGAGTTTTGAACATAATGTATTATACCTATATACGTTGTTGAATAAAGAAACATTCTGGACCAATCTCGAAGATACTCCCTAAAACTCTCAAAGAAAGGATACAATTATCGACATTTTTATGGACTCGTATTGTTTCCGTTTCCATTTTTGTACTCATTGTACCAGAATTACCTGAGGCAATTTGCACTCATTATGATAGCATGTGTATTTTAGTCTTATTTGAAAGGTGCCCTCAAGGATGGGACGTGTGTGCAGAAATTCCAACACCTAAGGCTCATAGATCAACCTGACGTATCAAAATCTAACTGCATGCAACACAATCATGTTTAATGCCGCCTGTAACAATGTGTCAGATGAAACACTGACGTATCGTGGTGCAATAAGAGAAAGACAATGAGTAAATTGTTGGGATGACAGTATGATGTATGCTCTACATTTAGCCCGGCCTATTAGAACAAGCAACACGAGATGGGACTATATCATAACAACACATACTGAGCGCAGGACTCTGGTAAAAAATAGAAGCACCGACACACACACACACAAGTCTTAATTACAAATGACTCCTCATTTCCTATTATTTATGTTCGTTTGAAAGAAGATCCTGGCAGAAAACATTAATTGAGATTTATTTCCAGCCAAGACACTGGAAGTTGCCTGAGTTCTTTCTGAAAGTAATTTGTACTCGCTGGAAATATCTTGCAAGAAATGAATGAAACGAATGGCTCACATTAACGCTGGGATAATGCCTCTCTTTATGTTGTTTTCATAACACATCCTGGCGAGCGGACACGCTGAAAAAAATTAGCCAAATTCTGCATGTCAGCATGCAGAATTCTTCATAATATATGGATCTGCACATTCTGCCTGACTGTTTTTTTCATTTTTTTCATAAATGCGTTTTCATGAATTCATGCTATCTCTGACGTCATCAATATTGATCAATATTGATGACGTCATCAATCTTATGCATACAAGGATGCATAGACTATGCAAACTCTGCCTAAATGTCACACAGACTGTATGAAACTTCTGCATATTTTATGCATCCCATTCATACATAATTAGCGTGGTGCATTTTCGTTTATGCATATTTCTGCATATTTTATGCATCCCTATCATGCATAATTAGCGTGGTGCATTTTCGTTATGCATATTTCTGCATATTTTATGCATCCCTATCATGCATAATTAGCATGGTGCATTTTCGTTTATGCATATTTCTGCATATTTTATGCATCCCTATCATGCATAATTAGCATGGTGCATTTTCGTTTATGCATATTTCTGCATATTTTATGCATCCCCTTTATACATAATTGGCATGAACGGTTTTTAGGTTCATGCATATTTAGCATGAATGTGTTTTCCTATTCATGCTTATTTAGCATGAGTGTTTCTTCCTATTCATGCTTATTTAGCATGAGTGTTTCTTCCTATTCATGCTTATTTAGCATGAGTGTTTCTTCCTATTCATGCTTATTAAGCATGAATATTTCTTACTATTCATGCTTATTAAGCATGAATACTTCTTACTATTCATGCTTATTAAGCATGAATATTTCTTACTATTCATGCATATTTCTGCATACCTCACGAAACCTCTGAACCTGTATTCTGTTGACTTTAAAAGAAGAAGAATAATAACAGATAATAATTTTGATTAAACAAAATGAAGAGAGTAAGATTTATTGAGCGAGCTTATAATATAGGTATATAAGTATGTAGAACAACAAATTTATGTAGAATAACAAATGATTACAAGTTACTTATGTAGAATAACAAATGATTACAAGTTACAAATGATTACAAGTTTAAGATGTAATTAAGTTATTTTAGTGCGAAGTGTTACATACATTGAGCCATTAGATAAAACGGATAATGTGTTGGGTTTTTTTGAGAAAACCTCATCAAGTGTCAGGTACACTTTTTCAATTGAATGTTTAACCTGATACGCTACATAATGAAAATCGAAGCCTAGATTTGTAAGCTGAGAACAAGATAAAAGAACGGCACTATTGGCTTTGTTGATGTAAATATCCTCTACCTGAACAAGCTGTGGCTCTATGTCAGAAAACAAGAGGTCAGCTATCAAAATACTTTTCTCATTGATTTTTTCACAATCGCTCACGACCCATTTAACAGAATAAATATCAGAGGGATAAATGTCGGGGAACACTTTTTTTAGGCTTTCAAATTTTCCCAAGTCTATTAATGTGGCTTTTCCACAATCTAGACCAGCAGGCTTACAGATGTTTAGGAAGAACCCGTGCATTGTTAACTGATGCCTCACGGCTACAGTTTTACAAATATTAATCCGACTACAAGCTGCTCGGGCTGCTATTTTTGACACTCTATGCTTTGCCTCAAATCGCATTGTCGAAACCCTTGCCAGTGGACCAAATTTTAAAAACATGGCGGGATAATGGAGAAGAAAATGAAATTTTGGTTTCAGAGTATCATTAGTTACTTCTCTGTATAGTTCTAAGAAGTACTCAACAGAGTCTTTTAGCTGTACAACATCAGCAGGAGTTACTTTCTCAGTCATAATTCGGTCCAATACTTCACGTAACTGACGGTACAGTTCCCAGACTTTATCCTCTTCAGATATGTATTCACCCACTAGTAAAGCGAAATATCTTACAAAAACCATCATTTCTGAGCCCGTACATTTCAATTTAATTTTTGATGTGTCATCATCATGAATTATATTGACGGGTTTGTTTATTTTATCAGGGCCGTAATCAAAGGAAAAGACAATACCCTTTAAAACGGACGTAGACACAGCTTTTACCGTTTTAACAATGTAATTTACAACAAAGGACATAACATATTTACAACAGCCCTCAAGATAGTCATGTAAAATATCAACTGCCACATTTTCAAATAAATTAAAATGTTTTAGGTCTAAGAAAACACACTTTTCTTTTAAACCTGTCAACGATGTGTCATCCTGCTCTAAATGCATATCGTAAGATTCCATGTTTCGCAATAATGATTTATCTTCTACAACCATAGTACCTAGTCGAGCTCTGTCCGCAGAGCAAATGCGACAACAATAATTTGCAACAAAACTTTCTACAAACCCCAAAATTCCATTCAAACCCAGATTGTCACCTGTTAAGCAAACCACATGGAATTTTACGATACCATCAAAGTGACTATTTTTTAACTTAACCCCTAAAATACTTAAGCTATTAAGAGTGTCAATGATTTTCTGAAAAACTGCCTTATTGCCAAACGCACGGCGATCATGTGCATGAAAAACTCCCAATATGAGAATATTAATCAACTTCGAACTCCACTTAGGAGGCAGGAAAGGTAAGCCTACATAAACTCCAGCTAACTTTTGCACACCTGCATGACTTGAGAGCGCATTGTTCGGCTCGTACTCGTCAAAGTACAGTGTTAGCGGTAAATGTAATTCATTATTCGAATTTTTGAAATTTTGGGATTTCCATGTCGAGCCATGGACAATATTTTTCAACAAGGTGGACGGGCATTCATTCAGGCTATTTAAATACTCAGAAATATCTTCAAAAATATAATCAATGGATAAGAAATTTTTCAACACTAAATCTATCGGTATGATTTGCATTGTACAAGGTACTTGACACATTTTTCCCTTGACAAGTTCTAGGCGTGAACCTATTGTAATTTCTTGAGAAGGTATGAAAGTACCACGTTTTTCAAAGGCTTGGAGTCTTTTATAGTCTGAATTGAAATTAGTTACTTCACTAGTACCTAATCTCAGAAAATCTTTGACACTCTCGGCAATTCTTAAATGTGAAATATTATGATGTACCAAAAAGTTAACTCCTTGTAAAATACTCCCATTATAAATCAGCATGAATTGTTCAAAGTCAGACATAAAATTCTGAATAGATGAGCGAGGTATACCAGGATTTGTGTACAAAGATGACACAAAACGAAGTATACCCTCTTGAATTTTTTTTTTTGTTTCACTCAGAATTAGTGTCAATTCTGCGTTTACAGCAAGGCTTATAGTGGTTCCAGGATCAAGACTAACAGAATCTAAATATCTAGCCTCTGGTACCATCGAACTTTCATCTAAGAAATGATGAACATGCTGACTTAATAAATGGCGACGTAACGAATTTGATGAGGAAAAATGCCTAAAGCAAAATTCTTGGCCACACGTATATTGTGCTATTACATTTCGTTTACGTGCAATACAAGATTGTTTAATGTGGTCTATCAGTTTAGGCACATTATCAAACTCTTTCTTACAATCATAACAAATGAACATTTTTTAAAAACAATAAAGGAACCTTAAATTTCAATTTCTATTCATCCCTGCAAATCTACTCCCTAGATATGTGCCTGAAGACCTAAATTTGTTAAAAGAGTTTTACATGGGGAATGAAGTCTATCATGTTCTGTTTTAATTTGATAGACTCCTCTCTGGAGAGCAAGCCAAATGTGATTGCTCTCTTCTGGGTAATGAGTGTGACACACAAAGAATATTTGAAAACACAAATGTACTGCATCCAATATGGTTTGTCTTTCAAACATAATGTCATCAACTATTACATATATGGATTCAGGATTTGTGAAGTTCCCCACATACAAAACATAAGGTAGTATGGGTCTCTTCTTCTGAAGTGCAAACTCTGTTTTTTTTAGCCTTTCACTAATTAAATTTGATGAGGAAAGTACCTGTAAGATGAATCCATTCCGTACTTCTGTTCGTGATGGCTTCCAAGATTCTTTCCTCACTGTCTTCTGGCTGGGAGTGTCGGTTATAAATGGAAGAAAAAGAAGACACTGTGCATTCATCGCGTCCACATTACTGTCGGGCGTGATTGCATCAAAAGTATTCCTAAGGATGGAACATGCTTCTTTGTCTCGCAGGGACGCCATTGTATTCACCGCTACATGGAGTATGGTTGGTCGCAATTCAAGCATTGCCTTGAAGAGGCTGTCTGCCTTGTCTGGATAGAGATGCTCAAAGTCTATTTCAAACAGTCTGGCTCCCAAGGAGGATTTCAAGACCGGGAATGTCTGAAAGTACTCCAGGATTGATGTGTACTTGGGTTTTCCCTCCGACAAGCAGGCCATCCGTACAGCAGACGTATCCTGCCATCTCTTTGTGATTGTTTCCAAATCTTCTTGCCCAGTCACTCCTTGCAACCACGTCAAATATCCACTGCAAGGTGATTCTGAAAGCAGAAATAGAAGAAAATTAGCAAGAGATAAAAAAGAGAAAGTGATGGAAAAATTGAGACTTTCCTTCTTCCTTCATTAAAAACGTAACGAAAAAGTTATAGATATCAAAAAAGTATCGAAATAGACCCCCATTATTTTTCAATTCTGAACTATTTTATATTCAAGTTAAGAAACGTCGCGCATAGATGGTAATTGGATGGGTTACCATCCAGGTATCACCCATGTGATGCTGGCTAGTCCCGGCCCCACTCAGGCTGGGTGAGGTTAACGTGAGTAGCTAGAATTGGTAAACCTAGCGCATGGAGGGTAAAACCCCCGTTGTGATATGACCTTAGCAGTTGAAAGCGACGTTGAATCCTACCTAAAAAAAAAAAGTATATTCTATTCTATGACTTACCAACTTCAGAGAAGACATCCTTGGTGACTCCATGGGCAGCAGAATCTTCATCAGATGTCATTTGGACCGAGCTCCTTCTCCTTCTTTTATTTACTACTTCATTCCCTTGATTTTTTAATGTTTTTTGTCTCAACCGTCTGCCCGCTTCGTAAAGAAGTCCACTGGCGACAATTTTTGGGGACACGTCGGTTGGAGGTTTATAGGGAGAATACCAAGAAGCTTTGGCTTCTTCTAGGAATAAAGAGCAAATTTGGGTGGCCAACAATGTATATTCAACACTAGATATATGTCTTTCGGGACATGGAGACAAAATTCTCTCTATTACTGTACGGGCAACATTACGTCTTTCGTGGCTGGATTCCAATTTGCTTTTAATAAGATAAGCTTTCATAGAAGGGCTATGTTCTAAAGATGCTCTTACAAAATTTGAATCAATTACCAAGTACTCCTGGCTTGGAGTACTTGTGTTTTGCATTACTGGAGGACTTTGCACAAGTGACCCACTGAGAGAGTCATTGAAAGAGGGGGAATCTAAGAACACATTACTGGTATTTGAATTAGTGGAACATGTCCAATTAGTAAATTGCGAGGATTGGGACTCGGTCCATGACGAAGATGGCGTAGATGTGAGGACGTTTGCATTCCAGTTGTCCGTGTCAGCAGATAACTGCACATTGGAGAAAAACGTTGCTGCTGGTGTAGCGTCAGAAGATAACGTTGCTGCTGTCTGATAGTGTACGTTATCTGTGACCGCCGTGTTCTGCGTGTTCTCCGTATTCTGGGAAAAAGACGAATTGAATCAAAAACTGGCGGCCATCATCAACTTGCTTAAGCAATAAAACCCACACGCACACATGAGTACACACACATGTAGAAAGGACTCGTGAGTAATGAAGGTACAGTAGAACCTCGACATACCGTAATTCAAGGGATATGGCCTATTTTTCAAGTATAGTAAAAGCATTATCAGTCATGTCAGGAGTCAGCGCATGTGAAAACTCGACTTCCTAAACTTAAAATATTACGTTGTATAGAGGTCCAGAAAATTACGTTGTTTAGAGGTAAGTTCACCTTTTGTTTTCTTTTACATTGTATAGAGTTTTCCTATTCTGTGAGGAAGGGAAAGTAAGATTTCAACGTTATATCAAGGTTTACGCTGTATCGAGGTACGTTATATCAAGGTTCTAACCCCCTCCCCACCCACACACACTCGGTATCAAGGGAAATCTCATTTTAAAACCATCTGTATTGAAAGTCGATCTTACCTGCACCCATTGATCTCGTTTTTGCATTAATGTCATGACGTCACCCATGCAGTCTATCAACCTGTAACACTGATTTTCTTTCATCACTCGAAGGAGTTGCGGAGTTATTTTGTGTCCTGAAACATAGAAAGATGAAACTAATTAATAAAAGATAGAAACACTACTAACTTTTGAGGCTAATAAGTCTCTTAATGTTCTTCATGACTGAAACAAATGGCAATCTTCAAGATTTCAAATTGGCAATAGTGCAATTTCTCAATCCCTAAGACTGCTAGCCTTTTGTACCATTGAATAACAACTTTTTTTAACCATTATTTTTAGTTTGTCAAATTTAATATTTTATTATTGATAGTAAAAGAAAATGGCGATTAGTTTATTTGTTCTCACAGTATGCTTTGGTTGGTTTTAGGTTAAACATCACCAGTAATAAATTGAAGTATGAATTTTCTACTTACTTTCAAACAATTCTACGTATTCTGCTAGGTCCCATTGTCGAAGAAGATCGCCAGTTGTTACTAATGACTCCATGGTCTCAGAAGGTTATGCAGAGATGAATAGTTGTTTACAAAAGTAGGTACGTACAGGGATAAATAGAAATTGAAATTTATGTCTATTTAAATTAAATTCAACATGTTTCTAAAGTTAAACTATACTAGTAATTTCAAGTTATGTTAAAACTTATATGAATGTTCACTCTTATTCATTAGTAAAAACTTCACCCTTCACTATGTTAAAATTATTATACTAGGTATTATTATTTACAAGGTTTTACATTTTTTTAAAACCTACATTACCGACCCGAACTTTGAAACTAACTTATACAGGAACTTTGAAATTGTTAATGTAACCAAGTGTTGAAACTGTTATTATTTATTCACCGGTAGGTATTATTAAAAAAAGAATTGATTTGATTTTATTTACCACTTAGATCAAAAACACTTTGAACGAGAAAACACACTCAAGAGAAAGGTAGATTATTTATTATTATGCAAATTTATTATTACGGACGAGCAGGGAGGTTGATTGGTATCTTAGGGAGTACTGTTGGAGTTGGAAATGAATTTATATATTACCCCAAGAACTATTTATACCTACCCACTTTAATAAAAAAAAAGGTTATTTACAATTACCGGCCGGCCGCGATTTTGTAGAAACCGGCTTTGATTAGGTGCAAACTCTATCCCCCCCATCTCTCGCACGAGAACTAGGTACCTATTTTCAAGTATCTGTATGACGATGACTTGAAAATAAACAGGTGATAACAGGTAGTTCGTTGTTCGTTCTTCATTTTTTTCACTTTTTAACACAACTTTTGAAAATTTATCAATAATTAATTGTTTTAAAGAGCTAAAAAAATTGAACAAACGTACGATCGTTAAAGATTGAGAGAAGGAGAAGAGTCTGCACACTAATGACTAGAGATTTCATTGTTTTGTCGTAAGGAATCGAGGCATCCGCTTTCATGAAGTTCATGCAAACTGAAAAACAGTCAGGCAATTTCTGCATGATTAAAAACATGTTATGAATCTTCTGCATAACCTTTCATGAGATCTAGAGACAAATATGCGAATTCTTCAAAAATTGTACATCTTTCTTCATAATAGTTTTCCATTTTCATGATATTGAGAAGACCGCATGAAAGTTATACAGACTTAGCATGACTGAGCTTTTCATGCTAATTAAACATAAAAGTTCATGTTGCCATTTCCTCTTATGAATCGTTCGCATAACTTATACATCTGTCTGCATAAATGTTTTCCGTTTTCATAAATGTTATGCAGCCTTTGAAGAGACTGCATGAAAGTTGTGCAGACTTAGCATGACTACGTTTTTTACGCTAATTAAACATAATCTATGCTAATAGATTATGTTGCCATTGTCACTATATGAATCTTTTGCGTAGTCTATACATTTTACTGCATAAACGTTTTTCTTTTTCATAATGTTATTCAGCCTTTAAAAAGACTGCATGAAAGTTGTACAGACTTAGCAAGACAACGTTTTTTTCTGCGAATTAAACATAATCTATGCTTATAGCTCATGTTGCCAATAATCTATACATCCTACTGCCTAAACGTTTAGCGCGGCTTCTTTGATGTCATGCAGCCTTTAAGAATTCACTGCATGAAAGTTATAATATGTGAGTAGCTGGAAGCTGGTTTATGATGCCGACCTCCGTGGTCGAGAGGTTAAGTCCATTGTCTTTCGATCCGAAGGTTGCAGGTTCGAATCCTGGCCGTGGCGGACTTTTCTAGCAGAAAATTTTCGCTGTAGGAATGGCATGGTTGTAAGATTTCCTACCCCGAAGTAATGGTAACGCGGTTCCAGGGTAGACAAATCTTAAAAAAAAGCTGGTTTCTGCTGAACAACAACTTACAACAGACCCATTGCATGGGGTTGAATGTCATCAACAACTGACCCAAATAACTATATTAATATGATGTGAATACCTATTAATAGGTATAGATACCTAATATATTTCTTAAAACCCACAAAACAGGCCCTATGGTATTCTTTTAATTTCTACTGTTTTCAATATTTTTATGATTTTATAACCTTTGAACACACACAAAGTAGCGGTTGTATTACTTATATAACCGCTACCTTTCAACTCAACGCAGGTATTGACTCGGCCTAATGTCTTTCTAAAAAAATCAAGTTATTTTTATAATTTATCAAGCGCTTCAGGTAAATCCTCAAACCACAAATATACATTCAAGGTTTCACCACGTCATGATCAAATTCCAAGAATTATATTATCTAATATATTATAGGTAGGTACTACCAATGAACGTCGACTCTGCATATTTGAGCGGCAAAAGACAGAGTAAAAGAAGAATGTTTTCTTCTTGTCCGATATTCCATACCATATTCCAAGAATATCTATAAATATAATATATTAGATGGTCATGTTGGTGAGAAAATTGAACGTATTTTTGTGGTTTTTGGATTTAACTGGCGCTATTATATCCTATAGGTATTTATATAGGTAACATATACTCTTCTTCTTCAATAGGGTAGCATCTTCTTCTTTTTCTTCTTCAATAGGTTAGCATAACTTATGAAAATCAAACCTTATTAAATAAAAGTTTTCATGATATTGTCCATCTTGAACTTTATGAAAACACACTTTTTTGGTTTTCATAACTGTTTTTTGATAGTTAGCATCATTTATGAAAACAAAAGACCCTTCAAAAAAACAATCAGGCAGAATTCTGCACAAAAATCCTTATTGATGACGTCACGGATAAAATTCTGCATATTTTATGAATCAATCTGCATGATCGATATTTATGCTAACCACAATTTTATGAAAACGTTGACATTTGCATGGTTTATGAAGAAATTTGAAAAAAAAAACGGAAAATTCTTCATAAACCCTGCAGATTCAGCATAAAAAAACTTTATGAATCAAATTTGAAAAAACTTTTTTTAGCGTGGATGTGCGACTATGCAGCGTTGCATGTGGAACGGACGAGTTAACGCATATTCCGCCTGATTGCCGTGGAGATGAGCTACGTCGAGCGTGGAAAGTATCCAATGGAGCTCTTCATTTTGACCACCATCTTCTAATCAGACATTTTGGCAAGCTCACTATGGACAGATTTCACTGACATCAACAAACAACACACCCCGGCTTCACTCTTCCATTTGTTTTCTTCTGTGCTATATAAACATATTAAGTCGTTCGGATTGCTCATATACACGTAGAGCAGTAGCAGGAGGGAGGCAAAGTGATTGTGCACAAATTTCTAATATAAAAAGTCGAGGAACAATAATTGTAATCAGGAACTGCTGTTGGAAAGGGAAGAGGCAGTTTTGTTACCGAAAAAGAAGTTTGGGGTTGTAATGAAGCATTTTGTAACCAAGCAGGGGTTATAGGGGAGTACAAAATGAAAAGAATAATGCTGACAAATGTTGTGATAACTTCGTTCACCCTATTTCTAATATGCCAGTTCTTTATCATCCTTAACTTCCCTTCTTTCCTCTTTTATGATAGAGAAAGTTAACTCCTTTTCTGAGACTTTTGTATCTCTAGAAAATATTAATGATAGATTGTGACACTTCGTCAAGAATGCTGTTGTTAACTTTCTAAAGAAAATCATTTCTCTTCTTTCGAATGAAAGTGTATATTTTCTATAAAAATGGTAGGTACTTTTTATAGTATTTATTGATTTATTATGTTTAAATTTTAGAAGAAATTTGTCTATCACAGAAGATAGGGTATGTGTGTGTGGTTTCAATATTGGTAGCTATATTTTCAAGTGTTGAAGATCTCAAAATATTTACCTCTAAATATTCTCATATGCTCGAAAGTAAGCACACGCACAGACACACACATGCGAACTACATAATTTACATACTATGATTTCATCAACCAAGTTACGATGCAGGTCTAGCATCCTTGATAACAATTTCAAAATGTTAAATTTTTCTTTATCAATGTGTCCTTGAACTTATCAAGGTAATGATTTTCTTCAATACCACCACTCATTGATATTTATTTCAGATACCGTCCATGTCCGTTCTAATGATCGTGTTATCAGTGTTAATTTTCGTGTTATCTATGTGAAGTCGGATAGTAAATCTTATGTTATCTTGGTTATCTATAAATATTCATCCAATGTTATCTACGAGTGTGTTCATTCTGATGTTGGTTGAAATCGTGTGTGGCTGAGGCACCACAACACAATGGAATGCACGCAGTTTCCTCTTACATAAATCACCTCACCTCCTCTTTATCTCTCTCTCTCTCTCTCTCTTTCTGTATCTTCCTCTCTCTCTCCCTCTCTCCCCCTCCCTCATTTCACCTCCATAAGTATTTCCTCTCTCTCTCTATATTTCCACTCTCTTTCCTTTTTTCCTCCTCTCTACTCTCTACCCCACTTTTCCACCTCTTCATAGCCACAAGAGCCATAATACCATCTACTAGCGCCATTATTCAGCAACTCCGTCCTCTTGTCCTCTTCACACCAATGCCATTCCCCAATATTGCCCTATAGCCCTCCCTAGATGTAACAATAACCCCCGCCCTGACATCATGAAAATAATAACTGGGGCACTGTGCTCTCACCTAATACAGAAATCATATCAAACACCTCGGCCGAAGTGTGAAGTACGCCTCATACAAAAAAGTGACGTCTCGTATACACACAACCCAGTAAACCACTGTATTATTTTCATTAATATGGAACACGCATAGAGCTAGCTCATCAATTGCAATGACCAACTTTAATTAGGACATTTACTTGTCTTGAATGTACCACACTCATTAAATTCGATCGTGTAACAATAAAATATGATATGTACTGATGTATGTACACTTGTACACTTGTGACAGTTGGACATCATGTTTCATATGTTTGCGTACCTATACTTTAGCCTTTGTTTAGATCACCGATCTTCAATTTAGCTGTGGCCGTAACAAAAGAAAATATAGGTATTTGTGAAAATCATGCATTTTTTCAAACTGTATATTTTTTTATTTCCTAATTCTATTCTGTTTGAATGTTATTTGAATTAGGAGAGAGAAATTTTGACTTAGTTTTCAGGTAAACTTTCTTTCTGTATATGACTCATACTCATACTCATAAATATCTTATTTTCTATGTTTACAGGTAAGAAAGAAATACTGATTAGCTGATCAAAAGCAAATGGTAAGTATTTGTTGACATTCATATATTAGGATTCAAAAATTTAATAAAATGGCCTATTGTTTAGTTTTCTTTGGAATTAGAATTTGGATGTATTGGAATCACTCAATTTAACATTATTTATATTTTATCGAATAATATTAAAAAAATTAAAAAAAAAAAATGTAAACAAACTGCAGATATAAGGTGACACTATACCTAAATTTATCATATTTGTGTTAATCACTTTTGTGATATCATAACTACTCAAACTCGCTTTACTAAATCTGCACTGAATCCGGGACTTGAACAACCGACCTCCAGGTTACTAGTCCGCCGCCTTATCGATCAAGCTACTGAGGTCGATAGGTGACAATATAGCTGTAGACACTATTTTTTTTACACAAACTTACGGGGTTAAGCCCATTTTTGTTTATCGAGAACGGTATGGGTACAAACGAAAATTCCAACGGTACAATCCGGTACAAACAAAGTACAAACGATTGCAAAAGAAAAACATGAAAATTCCAACTGGGCTGGGCCAACTTAATTGACCTTATAAGAAATGGAACTCGAACTTATTGTCTGGAAAGCTGATGAGAAGGGACCGAACAGTCCCGGGCCAGACGAAGTCTAATAAATCGGATTCTAACCAGACGACATCGGGAACTGTCAACCTGTTGGAATTTTGGCGCGCGCCTCACGTTGCTCCGGGGTCAGAGGTCAAACTCGAGTAAACAATTTACATTACCCCGGCCCGGGCACAGCATATGTTTCCTTCGGGTCTAATGCTCCCGTAGGAACTGCAGAGCAGATGATGAGAGAAACTGGGATAGTTCCGGTGATGGTAGGAACTTGGTGTCCATGTGTGCTCCTGCTCGCTGATTCGGGTCAAAGGTGCGGTGTTTTACTAGGGCCTTTATTCCAGATAGAACTCTCACTTTCAAAATCTACCTTTGAACTGTTTAACAAAACACTCTTGAGTTATTTGATCGAATTTAGACGGTTGAAGGGGAGATTTGCGGATTTTGAGTGAGAGTGCTTTATGGAATGGGACCTCGGATGCTTTGATAAACTAACAATTGTAAATTGATAACAGTTGATTGTAAAATTAGGTGTAGGTATTTTATTATGTTTACATTTGGTTCATATAGTAGTACCTAACATGCTGGAGGCAGAAGGGACAGAAGCTTTGCGGTTTTGGTATGCGTATTCACGTAGAACTTTCGATAGTGCAGTTAAAGTAGGGTAGTTACTTGTTTGGCAGGACGAAAACGTGATGCATAATTACATGATCGAAAGATTTTCATAATTTTTGCTACATTAGTGGAAGTAGGGGGGAAAATCACCTAATAAATTTAATCAGTCACTCGGGTTCTGCAAGAAGCAGAATTCTCATTTGGATTATTTAGGAACCTGCTTTCTAAATTTATGAAACACGGGTAAGTTGTTCAACTTAAAATATCTACTCGAAGTTGTGTGTATCTGTACTATCTGTATCAATTCACTACTCAAAAAAAAAACATTTCCACATCATACCAGAAGGGGTTAATTTTTAATTAATTAAGAAATAATACCACAGAGTAAATTAGAACAGTATTCAAGAATGATAATTTTATTGTGTTTTATTGCGGTGATAATAAAAGTATGTATATCACTAAGTACACTATACAGTATACAACTATACATACCTGTACTTCAGTGAAGTTCTACGTTATGAAGTAAGTATATATATTCTTTTAAATTTATGTCCCTGCTTGAGGATAATTCATATAATACACACTAATTAACAGTATTTTTACTGGGGTTTTTTTACACAAAGTCCTCTTTATTGATTACAGACCCAAACCACGTAGCTTCAGATCACAATTCTGAGAAAATAAAGTGCCGTTTTTATGACACATCTAATCATGAGTATGAACGGTAAAAGTAACAGCAAAAAGTTGACTTCCTCACTCATCGTGAAATGCAGGAAAGAGAAGAAAATAGGATTTTATAATTCCAGAGAATATCTTTTCAGGAAATATCTATCTCTATATATAAATAAGAAATTAAATGTAAACAGCGATTAATTAATATTAATAATACTCTTTTGTGAAAGGCAACCACCACTAGCTCCATTAGAAGAGGTTAATGCTCAAAGCATTTTCTACCACCCAACCCTCAGAGTCGTAATATCATTATGTTTTGTGCTCACATACTCAAATAAATGTGAGGATAATCCAGGCATTGACTGAGATCCAAGCCACGCATCCATGCGTTAGCTTGTTACAGGAATTCTATTCTAGACTACCAGTGTTTTGGTCAATCCAAATAAATAAAACACTGCCAATTATGGACTCTATACTTCCTCGTGATTGTTTCACATTGTTAACACGTGCCAATTTTGAGATTTTATACTAAATTACTTGTATCTCCAAAACGACTGCACCGATTTTCTTCAAATTTGTTTTATATGGTAGAAAATTGTTTTTTCTACATTCTAGATTCCACAAAAATTTCTGTATCGGCAAGTCGTGGTCCTTATTTTTTGACTTTTTTGTCCAAAATTTCGGATTTTCTTAAATATCAGAGTCTAATTATAATTAATTAAAATATATATATAAATAACCTATGTAAAACAATTATATGCATACACACACAAAATTTCATTAAAATCGGGTGTACCGTTCACGAGATATAAGCGTTTAAGTAAAAAGTTAGTGGTCAGGCGCATGGGCTCTTTCACCTAGAACCGCTGGTATAAATTCGATGAATTTAAAATGGGACCATCTACAGAATGTCTCCTAGATGTGTGCAAAATTTCATCAAAATCGGTCGAGTAGTTTCCGAGATTTGCGCGTTACAAGGAATCGTTTTAACAAACCGACAGACCGACAGAACGACAGACCGACAGACAGACACAAAACCAAATTTGCTCAGGAGGTTATGAAACGTCCAGAAATCTGAAAAAAAATTGAAATCGGAGCAAAAAAATATTTTTTTTTACAAAAACGAACACAATACTTCCGATTTCTAATATTAGAAATTTCTCGGAAGTAATATTAGCCACTCGGATTTTATCTGATTTTCAGTAGAGTTCCTTATTAAAGTCTGATACACCCATCCATGCGCTAGCTTGCTCACATTACAAGCCTAGCGCCCTCACCACAGAGACTACCAATGCTTGGTATCCTCTCGGATTTCATCTGATTTTCAGTAGAGTATTCCTTATTAAAGTCTGATACACGTATCCATGCGCTAGCTTATTCACATTACAAGCCTAGCGCCCTCACCACAGAGATTACCAATGCTTGGTATCCTCTCGGATTTCATCTGATTTTCAGTAGAGTTCCTTATTAAAGTCTGATCCACGCATCCATGCGCTAGCTTGTTCACATTACAAGCCTAGCGCCCTGACCACAGAGACTACCAATGCTTGGTATCCTCTCGGAATTCATCTGATTTTCAGTGAAGTTCCTTATCAAAGTTGAAAGTAGTGCACAATGTTCAGGCGCAAAGTTATGTCGGAAAGAGAAAGGCTCTACAAGATCCTCTAATTAAAGCCGAGAACAAGAGTAAAGAGCAAATTCACTGATCCGGACGGGTGATAAGAGTTACCCACTGATTGGAAACAATGTGGACTCGCTTACCCGGGCTCGTTGCATCGCAGGTTGGTAAACCACAGAAGATGAACATTGAACAAGTTGAGCTCAACGAGACGATCCATTTGATTAGAATCACGACCTGAGATAATTCTAAATGCCGTCGGATACGATTAACCCCTAGTTTTGGGTTCAACTCTAGCATTCCTGCTGAGCCATGCTTCTCTCTCTGGAAGGTTGGCAGCAGCTCAGAAGGTGCATTTTATTATACCAATCATCTGAAAAATAGTAATAATAATTTTATTCAATATCTCAATTTACGTATGTTTCCGAGTCATGACCTTCTTCTTCTCCTTTTTATTCTTGATCTTTTATTTTTATTACTTCTAATCCTAGATTAATGGTTATTTTATATTATTGGATTGAGTCATTATTGGCTTATGAAAAACCTCTCAAACTGATTAGTATAGTAGGTACTTTGGTGATTTCCCATCTTGAAAAAATGAATTATTCTCAATTTCATACAGGTATTTCTTTCGAGTGGAAATTGAATTCACTCCCACCCGATTTCCGTGCCCGACTTGCATTCGAGTCTTTTCCCATAACCCATAATTCCTCTTGTTCGACTTTCCTCGGTCAGAATTCCGTCATATTATATGTAATGTATACCCACCTGACCACCTCGCAATGGAGAGCAAGTCTTGACCTTGACTTCTCCATGGCGTGTGCTGTAATAACACAAGAGGTAAGCCATGTTCACACGACACTCGTCCACAATTAACATGGAACAAATTCATCAACATTCAGTTGAAATGTAAAATATAGTTGTTCTTACGATAGGTAACGTCTACCTAGGTACAGGATAAAGTACTTAATGTAATGGGGTAACACACAGTAAAAAATAATAAAGAAGGGTGTGAAACTTGATGGGGTTGTGTTATGTTTTGAAACACCTAATGAATTACTTAGTATGCGGTAACATGCATTTGGTCTTTAAAGAAATAAAGTATTTCCTACAGATACTTAAAAAAATGAGATAGGGTCCCAAAATTTGAAAGCACTCCTAACTGCCATCTTATATTAAATTTATGAATAGTCATTAGAGAGTTATAACACTTATAACCATTCATAGCCTCGACAAGCGAGTTTTCGACCAAATTTGGTTAAAAGAACCTATGCATACAATATTGTTATTTTGTATATAGTTCAAGGTCAGAATTCTTATAACAACAAAATCATAGAAATAAGAGTCAGAACATTTATAATAATAGGCACAAAAGTCACCCTCAGAGTTATTGAAACATTTCCCGAGAAAATTCGCTTTTGCAAACGCCTCAATGTGTATGTTAGTGCCTGGCATACAGAAACAATACCCTAGGTCTACTCTTACCTAACAACAGTTGCGTGTCAGCAAGTCAGAATGCCATTAGTATAAATCTACGTTCCCTGTTGGCTGTCATGAGTGAAATATTTTTAATTAATTTAATCTTCTTTTCGTTCTTTCTCAAGTATTTTACCTCTGTTATTTTTGCTTCTTTCTCCTACTTTTCGTAATATTGTTACAATTAATATGAAATAAGTCTGTTTTTGCATGTGGCATAAAGTGCACGACTTTATGATACAGGGTTTGTACAATTTAGTCAACAGGGCAAGACACTAGAAATGAAAATTATTTCTTCTGTTAGAAATTCTTGCCCTTGGTTTGCTTATTTCATGATAACACAGTTATTATTCTAACTCAATCTAGAAGCAAAAGTACTTAAATTCTCCAGCAAGTGGAACAATAAATTCGAAGAACTTGTGTTTTATGCCACTACTTTAGCGCTGTTTGTTGTGTCAGTTAATATTTCATCATGCGTTACTCGTATCCGAACTATCCGATGTAGCAATTTTAGATCTTGGAAATTTTAGGAGGTCATTATCATTAAATTTGAACAGCTGTTCTTGCTCTTCGTGATAGAAAGCTTCCCTGAGATCTGCTGCACTTTGTGTACATCACCAACAGCATAGCCCATTTGGAGTTTTATCTTCTCATGCACTTAGGGCGCATATGGTGTTATGGCGGTGGCACTTATGAGCAAACAGTAGCTTCCTAGTTGTGCATCAATGCTTGTGTGTTTGCGCTATCACCAGAACGTCACTAACGAGATGGGAAAAGAACGTAACCGTGAATGAGTGACTCATGCCTGTAGTCTTAATGAACTTGAGTCCTATCAGAGTAATACACTAGATTTTACCAGATACTTCTATGATGTTCCTCAAGAAATTCTCGGCGGTAGATAGGTAAATATCAAAAGCGGTATTGCTCAAAGAAAATGACCATACTTCATTCTACCATTGACAATATTGACATCGAGTTTACGGCAGCACAATTACTGCTTATCAGTAACTATCTATTATTGAAAGAGCTTTTGATGATGCCTACATTTTTCATCCCAGAATGAAAAACCTTCATACAACACACGAGTCCTTTCGTCCACTACCATAAAATTAAGAGTTCATTTACTCTGAAAACCATATAATATTTTCTACAAGACAACGGCATACAATATCAGCAAATAAATATTAAAAATGTTTCCTTCCTGTTAATAAAAAGGAAGGATCATAATTTAGAACTTTGTTTACGAGCTCTAGTGTTTGTATACAGAGCTGTTTCAACTGATATGATCAGCAGAAAATGTGCATTTCTTTGTTTCCTACTTAAAACACAGCACGTACGGCTCACAGAGGGGTCCTAATGTATTTTATTGGGAGCGATAATAAAAGTAGAGCCTTCTCTCTTGAAAAAGAACTGTATTTTCTCTTGCTTCAACCCTTACAGAACTAAGATGGCTTATCTTTGCGAAACAGCACCACAGTGAGTTTCCTCAAATTAGAAAAGTTTCAATTGTTGTAACAATCTTTTCATCGGTAGAACCAACTTTTTGTTTTTTTAATACAATGTGCTTTGATCTATCTACGTTCGTAAGTTCGTATGTAACTTACCATATCATTGTTCTTTTAAAATATGGATGTAATGTTCTTTTAAAATGTTATTCCAACTGGAGCTGTTGTGGTGTATCATTAGTTCTTCGGGAATTCAATGTTCCGTGTTATTCTCATGTTCTACCTAAATTTGTAGAACTGAAAAGTGCATCGGATGAGAAAGTATGATTCCCAACAGTATCGATTGCACACAAGAGCTTGGCTGGGAGAACTTCAACCATGGAAGGGAAGGAGGAGACGTGAACTGATTTATAGTGGTATACATCTGGCAAAATAATACTCGCCAAAACGTCTGTCTTAAGTTCTGCAAACAGTGGTTCTCAAAAGGTTTACGGAAACTGCAGACATCCGGTGATTGGTGTTTTAGAATTTTTTTTTTTTTTTTGGGTTTAACGTCGCTTTCAACTGCCATGGTCATATCACGACGGGGGTTTTACCCTCCATTCGCAGGAAACTCACAAACCTGCTACTCACATTGACCTCACCCAGCCTGAGTGGGGCCGGGAAAAGCCAGCGTCACGAGAATTAGAATTTTGAATGGTCACCCATCCAAGTCCTAACCTCGCTGGATGTCGCTTAACTTCGGTGTTCTGAAGGGAACCGGTGTATTCAACATGCCATCGACGCTGGCTGTTTTAGAAATTTATCACACCTATTTGTAGCAACCAGTAGCCTGTTCCATAAACACTCTCCACTCTAATAATCTCACTTTCAACTGTCACACAACGCTATTGGTTAATTTGTATGCAATAACCAATGAGAGTGCGTTGTGTGACGGTTCGGGGATTTTGAGAGTGGAGAGTGTTTCTGGAACGGGCTATAGGTGTCCATAAAATATGGAGGGTTCTGCGAAATACTCTCCTGATAAAAATATAGTTCTCATAACATATTACAAAAGTTCCTGAAGATAACATTTTACAAATACAAGGGATTAGATAGGTACTTTGCCAAAATCTTGGAAACTTTGAGCAAATTATAATGTAGGTATTATTAAATTGTATAAACTTGCCAATTTTCCTGCAGCTCTTCAAATGTTATCTTCAGGAACATCGTCGATTCTTCGAAGACTTTCAGTTTAAGAATCACTACCTTGAGAATGGCTAAAGTTTGAAATCTACATGATGCCTGCTTTTCAGAAAAAAAGTTAAGCGCATCTCAACTCGTAGAAAGTCTCGTAAACTTTGAGAAATTTATGAGCTGGACTCTGTGTCTTCTATTGTTAGATCAGCCATAAATCATAAAGGTAAGGATTAGGTGAACACAAGATAAATTGAAGGGACTTCACTATGAACCAATCATCTGCCTGATTTCTCTTACCTGATTTCAATCATATCGAAGGAATTTTGTTATGAAAGTAAATGTTCTTCTCGATGGTCATTACACTCTTCATACTCTAATGATATCTGGGTCTCAAACCCCTGAGTCTTCTGACCACTAAGCTATCGAGATTGGTTACCCCAGTATGAGTCCCTATTTTCAATTTCAATATATTTATTGTGTTGTTTCACATAACATTATACACAATGTACAAGTAAGGTTAGACATTAAAAATAAACATGAACAAGTACCATTGTAATTGAAAAACTTAAGCCATTATTGTATCTATATTATTTAGACTAATATTAAGGCATTAATATTTTCCTCAAAGGCTATAATGGTTGTAGAGATTTGCGGATTTAATGACAGGTGATAAGTTTTGTTTAGTAATATTGCGAGGCTGCTATATTATATCTTGTGTTGGAGTCACCATCAAGATCTTCATGTGTATCAGTACTAATAGGTATCAGTCCGTGAAATACTTCAAAGCAAGACCTTTCAAGTCGCTGCATTGTACTTTATTACAGAAACTCCGCAAGATATACCATTTCATGGCCCCTCTTTATTATTTTATACGAAATTAAACTAATAAAAGTATGTAGAGTATTGTTTAGCCATGTTTGTCTTAGCTGAGTACAGTGTCGCATTATTGTATTGGCTGAAGTACTAAAGCATTGATTGCTACCAGTGGAGTTGAGTGGAGATACCATGTCCAGAAGGGTATGCTCTATTAGTTAAAGTCATGTACTATAGGTAATACATGCTGCATTGATGTGCTATTAGATATTCATATGGTAATGTGGTTGGTATTTTGTTCAATATGGTTCATGGATCAGCCAGTTCACATCATGTTACTGTAGTCAAACTTGCTCATGTTAACTCTCATGTGATGCGCTTGTAATCGATTCTAATCTATACCAATCTTGACTTAACCTTTACCAATAACCAACATAAGCGGAGGAGTAAAATCCAAGATGTTCAGGAGAGAGAGATAGAGAGTGAAAGCACTTGAATTTTTGCCTCAACCTCACGAGACCGACCAAAATCGTGAGCTCTTGTCCAATCTCTCTCCTGTTACACGAGTGAGATTCAGCATCGATATGGCAGTCAGTGATCCAGGAAGTTGGGGAGCTCAAATATGTTTGCTGTCGACGAGCTTTCTAGTTGCTATCAGTATGGGGTAAGGGTGATACGAATTGGAAGGTTGGTGTGCTCGAGTTATTGCTATGGAGAAAAAAAGTATCCCTGTCTTATTTAATTGACGCCAACGCTTTGCTTCCTTTGAATTTAAAAGTTCTAAGAGTGTTGGCAAGTAAATTTTATAAATCTCACCAGCCCCTGATCAAGCAAAACGCTAGTTTTGCAACGCCAAGAAAAACAAAACGCGCGTGCTATACTTACGCTAAACATAGTTCGTATGTATTTTCCTTTGTAATTTTGACCTTCTTGGACAAAACTTTTTAATTATTTTTCTTCATATTCGTGTTTTCCTCGTCGAATAGAAGATGACTACTTTTTATTTGACCTTTTTCTGACACCCCTAACCGCTTTTACGAGCACCCCCAAAATTAGTAAAAGATTCATACTTTATTTTTTTTATTATTATTTTTTTTTTTTTTCCGCATTCGGCTTACCACGGGCATATGGTTCAAGTTAAAATTATGACATTTTGGTTACGAGTTCATAATGCTTGCAGCTCGAGGTTTTTAACAAAAAAAAACTTCCGCGGTCACTCGGCGGCGCTTTGGCGGTATCGCCTATATCTCGAATGTGGCAAATGATAGAAAGCTGAAACTTTGTATGTAAATTATTTGATTAATTTACAGCTTTTTTAATTCTATTATTTTTTTTATAATTATAACCATTCATGAGTTATAACATTTTTTGTTGATTTCTGACGTTTACCGACCTCTCTTCACGTAATCACATGAATCGCTATTAAGGCTTTATCGTATCGAGTTGAAACTTTCAGGACATATTCTTGAGTTTTGGCAGATGATTCCTCGTCAGAATAGCCATCTTCAAAAAATTTACGGTTTTTGAGTTATAAGCTCTTAAAGTCATTGGTAGCACACAATATAATTTGGATTAGAGTATCTTCTCCGAGTCTCCGGAATTCCACAAATGAAATGTAAAGCATTTTTTAATTTTTGAAACTTGCCAAGATTTTTAATGTTAACTTTTAGCGTTGGTAAATAGCAGAATAATGGGAAATGTCATGTCCAATCCTCAGTTTGATTTCTGTGCTTGAGACTCCTTTCTACCATGGGCAAATGATTTTCAGTTTAGGAGAACTTGGCATTCATTTGATATCAATTCCTTTTTAGGCACTTGTTTTTAAGGTAATTATTTTGAAGGAATCTAATTTTCTTGGTGTCTTTTGAACACGAAGTGTATTTTTGGCCGATACCCTAATGTCAACTGAGCAACCTTCGTATTGAATGAACATTGAACCCTAGAGTTTCTCCTTGTCCCTAGAGTCCTAGATGTACGTGTATCGTTTAGATCCAGAAAAAGTATTATGTTTTTTTGTTATCAGCACTCAGCAGCCTAACACCATATGTATACCTGGTACTGATCCACAATAATAAGATCCAATAGTGATCACTGGATGCAACAGTAACCACTTCTATCAGTCCGTATTTCACACACCTACCGTCGTAATCAGAAACATCTACACGTCTCCCTGTAATGCGACGACAGGATCTAAACTTACGAACCTGCTGGAAGGCTTTCAGGATCAGATATGAGTTCTCATGACCAGTCCAATTACCCGCCAGTATCTTCTGATGGTGGTATCTTAGCGAAGGTGTGAAGGCTTTATCTGCGGACAATCTCCGAAACAATAGGTCTATTTTATCCGCATTGCCGAGAAATGTAAAGAAGATTGTACTAAGAGAGTTTCAGTAAAGGTGTATTAGGTGTTGTTAGGCTGGAAATGCTCCAAGCGGTCAAAACGCACTGACCGTAAAGAAAGCTTGTGGTGTGTTTCTTATTGTGTCGGTCGTACTGCACATATTATAAAAATACATAGATACATGTCAATAGTCCTTTTACTTTTTGCTGTTAGTTATTGCTTTCTTTTGTTAAGTACATGTCATAACTTTATGATATTATCTTCTACATTAGAATGTGATTTTTGACAAGTGACCTCCTCCGCCCTCTACTCTTTTCTATCTCTTTCTCTCTGACTATCAGAGAACTCTGGTAAATCCTACTGTGGTAATTAGACTAAACATCACCACACAACAATTTCTTATAGAAGTAGGTAAGTCATTATTCTTGAGTAGATTGTCAAGTCTTAAGAGACATTGAATTGGGTAGACTCTTTTAGTTTGAGACATTCTACACTATATAACTGTCTAGAAAGTCTAAAGAAACATTCTAGAATCTAGACAGTTGCTGGTAATCATTCTTACAGATTTACTTTGTTTTAGTAAATTTATTAAACATACATTTACATTTTCACACAGATCGCCCGGTTAGAAGTTTCCAACTTATAGGCAGTACCACAGGCTGCAGGCAGGATGCAGTGTGAAATCCAATACGCGTGTTAGATTAGCCACCTCTCCGATGTATGGAAACATTTCCTATGTTAATCGCTGTTCTCGGTTGTAAATATTTCAGTATTAATCCAAACTGAAGCGGCTCAGGAATTGGTGAAAGATGCTGAGAATATTTTTTATCACTGTAGCTACCGACCTAAGTAGCTCAACCGTTAAAGGTAAGCGCACGCTTGTCCGGAGCGTATTAGTAAGAAATATAGTTTTCAACGTTTCTGCGGATGCTCCGATCCGAAAAAGTGTGAACCGACACATTGAAATCTATGTTGTTGACTAGAAACTACCTTAAGGCGTACTCTCCGAACAAGTGTGCGCTTATCTTAGTACCCGGCCGTCTAGTACCCGGCGGTCGGCAATACGATCCAATCTCAAGTATGACAATATTTAGTACAGCTAGTTCAAAGAACTGTGACATCACGATTTTGATTAACATCACAAATGACAATTTTCTTCATTGTAGCTTCACATATTATGTACACTATACATAAGTAACTCGCTAGAGGACTACCTATAAACAGAAAACAGACCAGCCGACACTAACAAGCAAGGCTAGCTTGAAGTTCCCCAAGTGTGTAATGGCTTATAAAGAAAAAGTCTAAGTTTTCACAATGGTTGGTGGCACATATAAATATGTGCCACTCCCCCAGCTGTAGCCTAGCTAGCTAAAAATACATAAGTTTGTAGTATTCACAAAAAATTACTTGGTTTTCTGAAAACCAGAAACTCACATGAACAGAGAAATATAATGCTATTTACCCTCTCATCACGAGCCAAAGCTACGGTTGCTTAACACTAGGGCTTGAATCTACAGTATGTATGAAATGTATGTATGTATACTTATTTACATATTACGTACTTATCAGAACGGTATGGATTATGGTTGAATGCGTATGTACATATAGGAATAATATACAATAATACCTACATATTAGAGAATAACAAGGATTGTGGTGCAATACCTGGGGATGGCGGAAACATGCATTCCATCTGTGATGCACTCCTAAATCTTCCCTACTGGGTGTTCACAATATTGTTACTGAAAATCTGCTGCTTTCCAGCAGCTCTCTTTAAAATAGATACATGGATAGAGACACCCTGTTATACTTCTCTCTAGAAGGTTGTATTGTATGTATAAACCAGGTTGTTTACAACGCTGTGATTAAATTAAGTTATTTATTTAATTTAATAATTGCAATAGAGGTATATTGGACATGTCCATCACCCAATAACATTATAACTATGAGGTTACATACTCAAGTAAATGAGGAAAAAATCCCAGCATTGGGTTGGATCCGAACCACAAATCACGGATCTGTGTGCACTAGATAGAAATTTTATTTATCTCTTTTGCGATTGTTTCCGGGCTATTTTTAACATGTTAACTGCAGTTTTAACCCAGATGTCATTTCTTCAATCACCTTTTCGCTGAAGTCTGGCGGGATCCATTCGGCCAGCACTTTGCCTGATTTGAAACCAGCTCCAGTTCTCATGTTATCACGATGTTAACTCAGCTGCAACACGACACTGGAACATGAACTCGTACAAGTTCTTATCATTAGAAATCCATCAGAATGATTCTATTTGGAAATATCATTCCATCTGACATATCATTCTATTTTCAGAGTGAATGCTTTCTGAAAATTTCTCCAGCACCATTTCACTTGCAAAGAAACATAAATCACGAAGTTACAAAACAGTTCAGATCCAAGATAATCCAAATTCAGCAGGAAATATCAAAGAAAGAAGACGCATGTGGAGACGAAATCAAAATTATTATCATTATTCAAGCTCAAGCAGGAAGATTCCTCAGAGACAGAGTTCATGCCGTCTAATGACGTTATCTTTGGAGAGGGATCTCAGACAGAGGGATTAACCCGTCTCTGATGAAGCTCATTGTAGTGGGTACAGGCAGACAACGACATCGAGGGAAAGTGTAGCAGTGTCATAAAAGCGACATTTTTTCAAAAGTAAAATACCTTGAGAATTTATACCTCACCCGATTTTCTCTATTTTCCAAAGACCAATCCTTTTATAACTAGAATTTCATAAACTAACCCTTCCAAATTGTAAGTATAGTCTTGTGGACAGTGTGCGATGCGCTATACACGACCTACAGTCCACTGCTTGTATTATTGATGCCCTCTTGCCCTAACTTGCATGGCTATCGCATTGTCCCAATGCCCCAAAATAAAGTCAATTTTATGATTACTTTGGCCATAATTTGGCTGAATGTTCCGTGAGAATGACAATTAACTTTGTTGGTCTCATGGGAGTATTTTGCTACTGGTCATGAAAATTGGGCTACCTCCCAAGTAAGAGAATGTAAGCAATTGAGCTGTTTTTTAATGAACGTAACAAATGTTTAATCAACTCTTTTCATGACTAAAATTGTCTCTAAATTTCTAAATAGCACTGTAAGGACATGTAATCCTTGTTTTGACAACTTGTATTTCTACCATTATTTCTAACTCTGCAACGCTAGCACAGATCTAAGGAACCGGCCCAGAAGCTGTGTGTATTACGAGATAACTATCTTCTGATCCCATCTGCATATCCGAGTCCCAGCAGACCAGTCAAGTAGTCACGTATTATAATTATTAGTATCATTATAGATCTAGTTAGAGATCCCAGATCCTTCTTGAAGACTAAGATATAACTGAAGCGGATATCACCAATTAGGTACTAACTAGTGCCACTCGTACTTATCTTCTCAAGTACCTTCTGGCAAGTACATACTTCTTGAATATTAAATTTATTTCCATCGCGAGATGCCGCAGATATTCAGGACGGTCCAATTAATTCTTATGAATCACCAAAGTTCGCGCACGGACATTTCTTCTTCACTATTTTTCGTTCTTCTACTTTCTTCTTACTTTTCATTTAATTTAAATTCTTCCTACTGAGATGACAGGCTTGAGTACCTTGAGTTTAAAATCTTCTTGACAGGGTACTGCAGAGTAATTAGAGGCATGCTATGTTAGGATAATTTTTATTTTGAAGATATTTGATTTTTTTTTACTTTCTAATGTCTCAGTAAAGTTTTTACTTTCCTTATCCTATAATAAGGAAAGTATTGTATTCGTCGAAAATTTGACCTACCCAGCTTTTCACATTTCTGGACGAATCATAGCCTCAGGATACCAAAAAAGTGGTTTTCAGCCATTGGTCCGTGCGTCTGTCTGTGTGTGTGTCTGTGTGTCTGTGAACAGGATATCTCAAGAACGGTAAGAGCTAGAGACTTGAAATTTGGTATGGTAATTAATTTTATACACCAGACGAACCATGAAACTTTTGGTTGAAATCGGACGCATTCTGCGGCCGCAGGGCCGCAAATATTGGCCGCAAGCACCGCTTCTTTGAATTGGTTAAAGATACAAAAAAAGTTAGAGAACAACATTTTCTCAGATTAAAAAAATAATAGGGGTTCACTCTGATCATTTTTTTGATATCTTTAACTTTTTGGAAACCGGCCCCAATTTACCGGTATTGTAGGGGGACCCGATTGGACTAACTTTTTTATTATTCATCCTAGATGGGGGTTGTGACATATCAAATTAAATGATTTTGAAGTGCTGATCACGAATTTGGCATTGATTTTTAGTTATCTGTTACCGTTCAGTCACCCGTGGCGGAATTCGACTCCTTTTTGGGATATAAGGAAAGTCGTGTGATGTTTACACCAGATTTTTGCTTTTTACTTTCCTTATCCTATAATAAGGAAAGTATTGTATTCGTCGAAAATTTGACCTACCCAGCTTTTCACATTTCTGGACGAATCATAGCCTCAGGATACCAAAAAAGTGGTTTTCAGCCATTGGTCCGTGCGTCTGTCTGTGTGTGTGTCTGTGCGTCTGTCTGTGTGTGTGTCTGTGTGTGTGTGTGTGTGTGTGTGAACAGGATATCTCAAGAACGGTAAGAGCTAGAGACTTGAAATTTGTTATGGTAATTAATTTAATACACCAGACGAACCATGAAACTTTTGGTTGAAATGGGTCGCAAGATGCGACCGCAGGGCCGCAAATATTGGCCGCAACCGCCGCTTCTTTGAATTGGTTAAAGATACAAAAAAAGTTAGAGAACATCATTTTCTCGGATTAAAAAAATAATAGGGGTTTACTCCGATCATTTTTTTGATATCTTGAACTTTTTGGAACCCGGCCCCAATTTACCGGTATTTTGGGGGGACCCGCTTGGACTAACTTTTTTATTGTTCACCCTAGATGGGGGTTGCGACATATCAAATCCAATGATTTTGAGGTGCTGATTACGAATTAGGCACTGATTTTTAACTATCTGTTGCCGTTTAGTCACCAATGGCGGAATTCGACTTCTTTTTGGGGGATAAGGAAAGTCGTGTGATGTTTACACCAGATTTTTTCTAGTGGGATTTTCAACATATTTGATTTTTATCATCCCAAAATGGTAGACCCGAAAAAGTTCAGCCGTGCAGGCAACTCAGCAAAATTTTAACAGCCTCACTTGGGAATGACAACCATTAAGAATAAGTTACGAGTTAGTGATGCTGGCCTCCTATAGCCATCTGGGCTAACAAATACATACGTACATAGATACTTTGGTTGGTAACAGGGGAGAATAGTGAATTTGGAAGAAAGAGACGTTTTGAGGCATTTTATCACATTGATACCTATAATTCGAAACATATTTTTGCTGTAGTTGTTTGTTTTTATCTATTTTCACACCTCTTGAATGTCGATGTTATTCATGACGGTCAAAAAACTCAAAAAGGTATGACAATCCATCAAACCGATTTGATTGACTTCTCCATAGTAATTATCATTAGAATTTTTGAGATTATCGACCAGTAGCTGGTCGATAATCTCGTAAAACATGGGTAAAAAGAACTAATTAATACTTGACAATTAAGCGTGTATCAAAATCAGCACATTTCGAATATTTTAGAAAATCTAGGAGGTCTCTTAATATTTCATCATTGTTTTCTTCCAAATTTTCTGGATGTGTGTTCGTTTTAATAGTCGGCTATTTTAAATAAAGAATTCGAAACGTCTTCATAACTCACAGCTGAATGACAACGCTTGTCAAATGTTGGGCCAAATGCGTAGACGTATTTTCGGTCCGGACTAAAATCTCGTCAGAGTCGTCAGTGTGAAATTTCATGCCCGATCAGCCAATGGAATGAGAGTGGCTATATTCTCATGCATGGATTCGCACAGAACGCGTAAAATTTAATAATGGAAATGGCAACGGTAGTAAAATTGTGAATTGAAAGTATTGAACTGTGAAATGCATATGATGACAATCAGCATGAGTACATTGAGCAATGGGCATGTTATTGGATGTTCGTCTAGATATGACTGAGCGAGTAGAGCTCTGCAAGTCCTAGCCTAGAGTATAGGATACTGTGTGGGAAGTACTCGAATCCCAGACGGCACAGAAAGTGTTTAAAAAGATTTTAAAAACACTTATTTTGACAAGATTCAAACATTTTATAAAGCTTATTTTGACAAGGCTTAACATTTTAGAAACACTTCTGTAAGCTTACTACTTCCTCCCCCTGAGCATTTTATTAAGCTTATTTTTACAAGGTTTTGGAAATTGCATACCTACTTAATAATTAAGGGGCTCCATATTGAATTTCATACCGCCGCCATTGCCCGGGAAAATTTGAAAATTGTGATTTCACAGGTAGGGCCAGGAAATTTTTAAAATTAATTTGGATTTGATGAAAAATATACTTTTTCAAGGCAATTTGGTCTACAATGATGAAAAGCTGTTGATGAAATGCTAACATTAATAAATAAGAAGACAATTTGTGTTTTTCAGTTTTATATTTTTCCATTTACATGGTAAAAGAATTGAAAGCAAAAATATGTAACAAAACAAAAACATGAAACAAACAGAATATAATACATAGAATCAGCAGATAAATTAAGCCTAGTGGACTTAATTAATCTAAATCTATTATACATATAGGTAATTAAGAGAGAGATATGCTGAAATGCCATCTTCCTGCCCAGCAGCAGGCTGCCCAAAGACAAAGAATACCAGAACAGAAGTTGAGATTATTGAAGATGAAATTAGGAAATAGAACCCAGAGAGAATTTTGACTATAACATGGCATTCGTAAAAAAAGAACAGTCTTCCAGAATTTTTTTTTGTTTGTTCAAGTGGGTTAAACCTCAATTGCATAGTCATATCATGACCGAGGTTTTACCCTCATTTGCAGGAAACTCACAAACCTGTTACCCACATTAAGCTCACCGAGCCTGGGTTGGGCCTTTTTATTCTGAATTTACTGGGAATAGTACCAGGTAGCCACATTGACCTCACCCAGCCTGATAAACGCTGTGTATACCCATGCCAGCTTCATATTTTCAAAAGAAGGAGAATTATCTGTTTCACAACAACAAAAATGAACCAAAATCTTTGTATTACGGGCAGTAGTCAAATCCTTAATAATGCAAGCTACTGTTTTAAAAGTTAAAATTAATGAACACATCATAGTAAAAAATGTACTTATTACAAGTAAAAAACTGTCTAAATTTGCAACACTTAATACTTCTTCTTAACTTACAATATTTTTTTTTATGTCATAGCTGGTTGAAGATCCATAAAAAACCCCAGTCCTGATTTGAGATAGTGAGGATGGGAATTTCATTCTGAATTTAATGGGAACAGTACCAGCTACCCACATTCACCTCACTCAGCCTGAGTAGGGCTAGATATACCAGCCTCACATTTTCAGAGAACAGATTTATTTATTTAAAAAAAATGGGGGTTGTATACTGAATTTACTGGGAATAGTACCAGCTACCCACATTAACCTCACTTAGCCTGATAAGGGCTAGAAATGCCTTATTTTCAAAGGGAACAGAATTTGCTGTTTGAAAGAAGAAAAAAACTGTAAATTGAACACAGGATCTTTTGATTATGGAACAGTGTAGTCAAATCTTCAATAATGTGAACCTATTAAAAAGCCTTTAGCTAGTCAGTTCTCTGTTTATAGTTGTTTAGCAAAACACTGGTCTTCTCCCTGTTTAAAATCCCCCAGTCAGACACCTGTTAAGAGTGTGATTCTGATTAAGTGGAATATCTGGAACAGGTTAATCTCCAGCATTTCCACATACATATCCTGGTTTGACTATAAAACAATGTAAGATATTGTTTAGCTATTGCTTACCCCACTAATTGGAGTGTAAAACTCCCTTATGATTAATGCATGGAAATTGGTACACTTTAGAACAGTAAACTTTTTAAAGTAGAGAAAAATTTCTTTTTAGTTACACCCTAAAACTGTGATGAAGGAACTTTAGAAGAGTCAACTTGTTGGACTTTTATCAGAAATTGTTAGATATAATTACATATTGTTAAATCATCAATAAAATGTGTAGTCACTTTCACTTATCCGGTGTTGGGTTCAATATGTTTGAGGAGGGAGGCAGCTAGAATAGGTTTCTTCAGATTGAAGCTTGTTGGATTGGATGCACAATACATGTAAACAGGTGGAAAATATCATGTGGATTTCCTCCATAGATCATATTTTAAATGCTAGGATCCAGTTTAAAAAGATATTATGTTTGCAGACATATTGACCATCCTGACCTTAGTTGGTCAAAAATTGTTCATGCTCTCTAAGGTAAAAGTTTGTAAAGAGCTCCAGAATTCAGTCAGAGCATTGGATCACTAAAAACAGAACTATTTTAAGTTACAATACTAATATAACTAATAACTTAAATTGTTTTGCGACTTGATAAACTTTTCAGTTATTTAATTTCAAAAATTCAATATGGAGTCCACTGACCATTGATGAAGAGAGACATATTGCATACACAGTCACACATTTATTTTTTAAGGCGTTTTCTCTATTCCGATGTCTTGCGAAAAAAAATATTTAAAAAACTTATAAAATATTGCGGAAACCTTTCCAAAGTGTTTATAAACCTTGCCTAAGTAAGTTTTCCGCAAACTTATTATTTCATACTTTTTTATACTTTTTTAAATCTTGTGAAGTAAAGGTTATTTTTACAAGGAAAAATCCATACTTTTTTTATACTTTTTAAACCTTGTGAAGTAAAGCTTATTTTTACAAGGAAAATTCAGAGTCTATAAAGCTTGTGTAACCTTTTGTGCCGTCTGGGATGCCATGTTGAAGGTCCCGGGTTTCAAACTCCAGAGCCGACAAAAGCTTCTGTAGCTGCTTTTTCAGGGCTATAAAATATAAAAGACTGTGTAACATTTATCTTCAAAATGAATAAAAATCCGCAACTTTCCTAATTGCAAAATTTTAGACGCACAACATTCTTGATCTAATTACATCTATATTTTGTGAATCCAACGAAGGTACCTATAACTTTCATCAATCACCGACAGGTATTCAAACTCTGCTTGGTCTAACAAGATTGCACAAATAATTGAAAGTATTCCTTCACCTTCTGATTTCTAAACATTTATTTTTTGCTGCTCTAATAAACTCAGTAAATATATTGAGGTGTACATGAGCAGGTGGTATATGAATGCAATGTTGTAGCTATCATGAATATACTCGTTAAAAGCTTAAATTTGAGTGTTTCGGACATCCGAATAAAGTTTAATGATAAATGTCTTCTCCGATTTGAAAATTAAGTGTCATGGAAAATCGAAACAATCATGAGAAACATTTTTATTTAAAAAAATAATTACAATTTTCTAAAAAATATTTAATGCCGTATTATGTATGTATTTTCTCTCTCATGAAACACAATCCCTTTTCACCATCCATTTCTGCTTATCTCGTCAAATTCACTCCAATCTCTCAATTCCAATGGAAGTCCAAAATCATGAGCAACTTCTAGTATGTCGTCAACTAGAAAACCCCTGCACACTGGATGATCTACTTCAGGCAAATGAAAAAGACTTAAATGTTTCAGAGTATTGGAAGTACAAAATTTGACCGAGGAACGAAAGAGGACATGGAAAAAAATCTGCGATTTCCATCCACCAACTACACATCACACTGAGGAACAGGGCCCTGTTATGATAAAAATTTAAGAATTTGCGACGCACATTTGGAAGCACGTAAATTCTGTACATACCTGTGTGGGTGACTGCACATACACTATGTATGCCATTAGTTATGTATGTGGCTGCATGACTCTATGCTCTATGAGTCTGGCCTTGTACCACACATGACGTCCCATTTTGTTCTACGATTAAGGTGTGTGATTTTCCTCTGTGCACCAAACATTTCAGCGTTGTGCATTCAGAGAGGTTTTCCTATGTACCTACTCTGCTCAATTACCTAGTGTAACTAGTTGTTCTCTGCGGTTTCGGAGTGGGTACAATATGGAAGCGGGGCTCATATTAGGGAATAGGGGATAAGTAACTAGAAAAGTTGGCTGAGCATTAGCTATTACTTTATCACCTCTCTCTCTCACTCTCTCTCTCTCTCTCTCTCTCTCTCCCTCCCCTGTTTTTCTCTAACTCTATCTTTTCGTACCCCTATTGTATAACATGATTGCATAGGAGTTGGCAAAATATACCTTCAAATTTATTTAAAGAAAGAGATAATGAGAAAAAGAGTGGAGAAGTAGAGACATTAAGTTTCGTGCGAGGAAATAGGCATGTCACAAAAGATCTATCTAAGGTCGCAGTGACAAAGAGCTTTCGTAACCGAAAGCCGTACCTTTACCAATACCAATTAGTGCGAGGAAGAAATGTTAGAAAGTCTTCAGAAGACAGCACTCACAAACTTTAACTTTAGACGTAAGAGGAAGAGGTCAGCAAGTTAGCATTCTCGATAATTGAGCAGAACATAATTTTTAGATATTAATTGTGAGTATACCTACTAGGAAATGTATCAAATGAAGATTCATCATAACAACGAGAAAATGAATTATTGCATGTCGTTAATAAGTTATGTTACAATTGCACTTGCACAACAACATCTATAATACATACTATACACAATATAGGTTAGTACATAACATATTATTTCCTTACTAGATTATGACAGTATAATATACCTATTGTAGATGTCTATGTATATGAAATGATGTAAAATACATAAGAAATAGCAACACCTATAATACATGGGCAATAACAATAACATTACCGGCATTATTATCTGGCATGAACCATCATAACTACTCGTGCGTTACTAGAGCGCTAGACCAAAGTGCTAAAACAGAACAAGTTAGAAAACTTGCTGGAACACCTACGTTGAGCTTGCCGAGACAGAAATGCTCCCAGGAAAGTATAAATAATTATACAGATCTATAGATCTGCGAGAAATAATAAACAGTACAATTCACAGATAGTTTTCTGAGAAATACCTTATTGAATTAGGTCAAGGTGTGAATTATATGCTACAAAAAACTCAGAGCTTACAATTACAATTTTATTGAAAACAAGGAAAGTAATAATACCTCAGTTATATCTACTGCTGACGCCCGACGGATGACTATTAAAGAGTCTCTTTTTGATGGCAGTTTAAAAAAAGTCTCATTTATTGGTTTTTATGATTTACAAATATTAATACATACAATAAATTATTGTTTTTTAGTCTGGTAAGTGGTATGGCTGTTATTGTTTTTTAGTCCGATAATTGGCTCATATTCTTGATTTTTTTTATGGTTATATGTAGGTACTGGATTTCACTGTCATGTGTCTTACCAAAGATGATCGCTAACCCCAATTACAAGTAATGCATCAAAGTTTTCTTTAGTATTTTTATTTCCTAGAAATCTTCAAGGGACTCACTTATTATTGTACGAGATAGGTTTCTGCTATATGGGTTTGGTATACCTACTTGAAAATCTTTGTATGTAGGTAATAACCTTTTGCAAAAACTATAACAAAGTAAATGATATTTTAAATCATATGCTGCATGAATATTTCTTATACATTAATTGTTTTAGGTAACTCTGAACCTAACATACACGACTTACGAAATACATAATCATACAATATTAAGTAGGAAATATAGGTTCATATTCATACCAGTTGCATTGTTTGTATTGCCCTGCACCTATGGCAACACTAACTTGTTAATACGAGTGCCAATTTCAACACTTCATGAACACTTACAAAGCTATCACAAATTAGAATTTAACCCCCTGGCATCATAAGGTACATTGTTGCAACTAGAACAAATAAAAGGTTATTGCTCTACAAATTTCAACTCTCAAAACGGTTATGTCAGTTGAACGAGGTCTTTTCAGTCGAAAGTTTTCGGGCTTAGTTTCAATTTACATTTGAAATAAGGAAAGTAAAAAGATTTTTTAGTCAGCAGAGCCGATGGAAATTTTTTGGATGCCACCTCGTTCTGTCGCTGAAGTTAAACAAAGTCTAGCGATGTTAGGACTTGGATGGATGACCATTTAAATTCGAACCCTTGTGATGCTCTTCCCCGCTCACTCAGTCTGATAAGGTTAAATTATCGGTTTGATAAAAGTAATAACTGGCAGATTACCAACTTTAGGAATTACTATTGTTGCATAAAACATTGTACTCTCATTTATTATACTTATTGTAATTAGAATCTATTGGATAATCTTATGTTACAAGAATATTTAAACATTAGTAACTTCTTACTACTTCTTTAAAGTCCAAAGTTCAATTGAAAGTCAGGCAGAGAACACTTTTGAGTGTGACTTTTCCTTGATCCTCTTACAAGTTTACAACTTGTTGGTCTACTAGTGCTTGCTCCCAATTCCTCAAGTCGTGACCACTGGCCATGGAGTACCTGATACATTTCGCTCTCTCAAAGGCCTTCAAGCTTAGCGAAATAAACATAGAGAAATATAAGCTTAGCGATGTCTTATGAAAGTGCAATCTGCAATAAACAATGCTTAGTGAGAAGTAATTCAGGATAATAATGAATAGTGCTAGGGAATAATAATAAAATTGATGATGATTATTATTATGAGAGTAATTAGAATAGTGAAAGGCACCGGAGAAATACCTAGGTGTAGTGGTAATTATTGTTACCATATTATTGTTTCAGCAACTATGTAGTCCATGTAGTACGTGGTTCACACTGAGGAAAACTTTGTAACAATCTTAACCACCTGTGTATTACCATGAGAGAGAGGGATGGTGTTGCCACGCCAAGGAAATGAACCGCGGTGCGTTGTACAACAGTTAGAGTGTGAGAAAAGGCTTTGTGACAGGAGATGAAAAAATGATGAGGTCTTGTATAAGAACGGGACGGAGAGGAAAGAAAATAAAGGTGAAGAAAGGGAATGTCTTATAAGCTAGTTTAATATAACTTATAGCTTAGGACAGGAGCTTTGTATTGTCAATTGTATAGTATAGTAGTGCTTTATTTAGACTGTCGGCCCGAGACTGTAAGTCCCATTACGCTAACAGTTTTGTAAACCATGTAATTGTAAACCATAGAATAAAAAAGAGAGGTAAATAAAAGGAGAGAGAAGGAAAAAATGCAGGAGAAGGAAAGAATGGGAGAGAGAGGGATACGGAAAAGGAGTCTTTATACTTGATGGAATGAGTATAGCAACACAGACTATTACAGAGACAGACAGGAGGCAGGTAATTAGTATGCGTTATAGGTCTGCCCACTCATGGTACAATCCGTCCAGCACTCTAGGAAACTTTACACCTCAAGCTCAACTGAGGCGGGTTTAGAATTTCAGAAATTAAAATATGGAAGTTGGACTGGAAGTCTTAGAGCAAAACTAAGATACAGCACTATGTAGGTATAAACAACATACTATTACATTGACTTTTGGTGTGGAACTTTTGTCTACCACTGTGGAGTGTGGATCTGGATATCTCCTCTAAATCTAAGTCAAGACACACGCCTGGTACTGTATCTTTTACTCTGTCCCCTCTTAGGTAACACCCAAATCTCTCAATTAGAGTTGATTTTTTTACCTTAAATATTTAGAGCTATCAGTGTCTATTGTCTAATACCCGTTATTACAATATTATTTTTAAATTTAAAAGGAATGATAAGATATGGTCCTCACGCAATTGATGCAACCTCGGAAAACCAGGAAAACATGACATGAGGGTTTTCTATTGAAGAACTAGCCTTACTTAGCTTTCTTTCACAGGCAGTTGACATCTTGACTATTGAAACTGCTGACGTTAGGGGATTTCAATCAGACGATTTCTGCACTGGTAGGTAATCAAGATCTTATCAAACAAATCTTGTTGAAAAGCTATAAAACCTATGCTCATGTTAACCAGCAATTCTCCCTGTGCGTGCTTGTATAGTACTCGTAGCAGTGCTAAGAACTCGCTGGGTGTGTGGGCAGTTATTGTTTTGCTGGCCTTGTATTGTTTGTTGACAATATCTGCCAGGACATTTTTATTGGTTTTGACACTTGAGATTAGTTGAGGACTTGGATGCATATCAAGTAGGTGTAAAGTATCCAAGGGCAATGGAACTTAACATCTGACTTGATGATAAGGGCACTCTGAATGGTCTGTGTGAGAATATTGTCTATCATTCATGAATATTATAATTTTATATAGGTACATAATTGAATAATAGATAAAGGTGCATATTTTTACTGTAAATCTCTGTTTGGAATTAACGAAAGCATAGGTACTTCAACATTATTATTTCATTAGGAAGGTCTAGGTTGCAGAAAATTATAATTCACTTTCAATGGTACTTTTTTAATACCGTTCCAATACCATATCTACATAATATATGCTATTCATAACAATAGATAAGAATTTTCGAATAATTATCTTCGATAACAGAATACAGATTGACCACAAAATTAGGCATAGTAATATGAAGAGCATGTACTTTTGCGCTACTCTGCTATACATTAAGCATCTGTTCCAACTACTCAAGGATCAGTTTTATAACTCTATTCAAAAACCAATTTATTTTGTTCCCAAATATGGCTGCTGAAGCTAAGTAAATAAATCAGCCTGGAACCACATATTTCTCTTTACAAAAAAACCACGTTCAACAAAAGTATTTACAGATTCGTCATTCTGACACCACGTGAAACCAAACTTACATAGGAAGGTGCTAAAAATAAAGAATGATAATTAAGGAAGATACCCACATTGTTTTACGGTTGTGTAGGCTACTACAAACTTGTGTGAGTGTTTGTATTATTTATTAGCAAGATAACTCCTTGGCATAATATGCGAGAAGCTCCTATCACAAGATAAGAAGCTACCTTACTGTGTGACCTACTGCTGGCTAGGCTACCTACCGTATTAAGCATGTGTTAGCTACTGGCTATGGGATACTACCCGTATTGAGCATGTTCTGGCTATCGGAGGAAAAGTTCCTGCTGCTTTTTTGTTATGGTCCCCAACCAGACGGGCCTACCAGATTGGTACCTACCTATTTCCTACACACAATTTTTTATGAGAATTTATTGAATTCAATAAATGTATGACAAGTGTAGGTATAATAATCCTATGCCTGTTATGTTCATTTTTATGCTTTACACCTTTACAGCATTGCATGCATACATAGAATAATTTAGATATTAATATGAATTTATTTATGAATTTCACAAATTTTGATCCTTAGTTAACAACAGTAATAATTATGTGACATATTCTAACAGGACCCTACATTAATGTAAATCTTTAATATTATAGGCTGTAGCCCATAGATTAATTACATTGGTCAAGTTGGGTATACATAATTATAGTCATGTCATTTTGTCGCATGTTTTATTCATTATTCTTCTTCCTGTAGATATCTGCATTTACTAATGAGAAGAAAGATAAATGCGTATTACATGTTAAAGTAAAATCAAGTTACATTAAGAGGATATTTTTTATCTGTCCTTAAATATTTATTTTTTTCGCCAATTCCTTTTCCTTTAATTCTAGATACACAGGTGCCAACTCTCTTCACCGAAAAAGGCAAGACTGGATTGGGACATTTGTTATACATATTTCATATACTAGTAGGGTACTCTGGGCACTTATCATAAAAAGGAATTGCATCATTCTAATGTAAATAATATCCTACAAAATGTTGAAAGTCAAACTAATTAGGGGGTCACATGTCATAGCCTGCATTATGGGTAGGGACGTGGGACCTACCGGACCATACACTCAAGAGAAACCTGGATCAAATGAAGAATAATATAGAGAGGTGACCCGTAAATGAGCACGTAATGCACTAAATGCAGTTCTAGCAGAATCAATCAAGGCAATTAGGCAAACTCAAGTGACAATTAACTCCTCCAGCGCTTTCGGTCACCAGGATGACGAGTAAACAGGAAGCCATCACACCTACTCATCCTCCATCATCTCTCTCTATTGTGGCGGTGGCGGGCTCGCAACATGGAGGCTGGTGGTTCGATTACCGAACATGGAGAATTTTAGTACAGTAAAATCCCGGTAAGTCGAAAATCCTGCTAACGCGAAAGAATTCTTCGGTACTCGTCGAACTTCCCTCCTTATTCAAAATTCCGATACCTTGAAACTCTCGA
>CM044959.1:29495626-29537255 GCA_024516035.1 Bactericera cockerelli
AAAAAGATAAAAAAGACATAAAATCTTTCTGAATTATAATGATATCACAGAATTTTTCAATTACATAAAAATCTTTTGCAAGTGTAATGAAAAAAAGATCCTACAAATTCTTTTTTGACATCAAAAAAAAAAATGATGACGTCATTGACGTCAACTCTTTCGGTGAGAAATTCCAGTCCGCAAATCCAGAAAAATAAATATGTTTGAACCAGATATGCTTGAACTATTATGCTTGATAACACAGAATAGAAAACATAGGAAAAAATGAAGATTTTATTTCAACACAGGAAATTCGCCATCATCCCATCGCCCCCTCAAATCACATCCGACTGTCATCACACACACGAGACGCTACTACCCCTGCTCCTTCACTACCAAAGTTATTCTTTTTTTTCTAAAAACTTATTTCGTGCTTCATGAGAATCTAATTATTCGCTCACCTTGCTTTGGGGCTGTTTTCTTTCTGAAAAGGGAAAACCCGTTTTAAAATGTCAAATTCAATGCATCCTCAAAGTTAAAAAAAAGCAAAGAAGTGCACGGTTTTTTAAAAAAAATCCATACATTTTTGTGGATAAAGAAAAATTTTTTAAACACTTTAGGGAACATTTTCGGAAAAAAATTCCCCCTTTTTTTTAATTAATTTTACTCTTCAGGGATATAGATTTAAAAAATTTTTTGAAAATTTAAAAAAACGGCAACTGAGCCAGATTAATTAAAAAAGGGTAGCCCCCCATCTCATAAAGTCAATAAAAAAGGGGGCCTCCCAAGGGGTAAAATTTCTCACCAACAAATACCGTTTTTTTTTTTTTATTTAATTCAAATTTTTCAATCAAATACATACAAGAAAAAAATCTTATTTAAAATAAATTTTTCGAAATAAATTATTTTTATATTATTAATTAATAGAATTTTCCCTTCATAGGGGAATTCCTAGCCTGAGCTTCTTTAAGAGACAGGTTTTTCAATTTTTCTTGTAGAATTCAATCACTTGTTTACTATTGGCTTCTTTCCCTTCCGCGATCAACTGTTTCGTTAAGATTTAAAAATTTGGCCTTAAATTTCTCAAAAAATTCACTTTCTTCACTTGTTTCACTTCTTCAGTTTCTTTTTCATTTTTCCCTTCGTCTTCAAATTTTTTTCTTCCCCATATTTTACATCACTTCCCCTCATTATCCATATCAATTTCTTCAATTCTTCTGACTAATTGTATAAAATTTCCCCTAAAATTTTTTTTAAAAATTCTATGGGGAAATTTTATGAATTTTTTCTGATTTTAACTTAAAAACCTCTTTTAAAAATTTTTTTACATAAATACTTTTTATGTTTTTTTTCAATTTTTTTGAAAATTTTAGCATCAACTTCCGTAACCCTTTTTTCATCTAAATTCCTTTTCATTTTAAATTCTTCTGTTTCTTTATTTTTTTTCTTCGATGTTCCCCTTTTCCCCTCACTTCTTTTTTTTTTCAATGTTATTGCTTTGTCTGTATTTATACCGTATAGGAATTTCACCTTTAGGGTTTTCCAACCTATTAAATTTTATTGATATTTCAAAAGAATACCTGTTTTTTTTTTCAATGATGCTAGCTTCCCCCATTATATACAGCTAGCTCTATGCTGTTCTTCTTAAAAAAAAGGGTTTATTTGCTATTTAGGGTTTTTTCATTTAAACTTTTTTTTTGGGGCAGAAAAAATTCATTTATGGGGGACTTTCACTATTTAAAATCAATTTTCATTTCTTTCTTTCTAATTCTCTTCTTTCAACTAAATTTTTCATTTGATCGAGTAATCCTTTACTGAATTCACTCTTTTTTCACCATGGTATATTGTATTTGTTTTTCCTGGGGGGGGGCATTTTTTCACACCATTTAAACCAAACTTTTTCTGTATTTTTTTTTTTCAAAAATTTAGATAATCATTTTTCCCAGTTATCAACAACTTATTCTCAATTTTTTGGTTTCTGTACTTCACGAATCTTCAAGCTGAGGACAGATTCTGTTTTGAGTGCTACTATCACAATAAAAAGTTATTTTTTAATTAAAAATTTTTTTTTCTTTTTTTATGGTTTTGCTTTTATCCCCTTTTCCTTTTCCCTGATCTCGCCTTTCAATAATATCTAATACTTTTTTTTTTCTCCCCTTTCCTTTTTTTTTTTCTTCCGTACTTATATCTCATCATCGCTTCTCACTATTCAAATTCCCTTCCTAACCCCTTTTAAAATTTTTGCGACCAGGTTTTTTCGCCTTTAAACCGTTGGGGAAAATTTCCCCTTTCCTTACATTCCGACTTACACCATCTTTTTAAAATTGCCCTTTTTGGGGTTTTTTTGCAAAATTTACTTCCATCTTAATTTTTTTCAACAATTATCAATTTTTTCGTTTAACAATTCCCACACATTTTTTATCATAGCTGAACAGTTCGGGGAAAATTTTACTTGAACTAAAATTAAATCTCATTAATAAACCTTTGCTTTTAATTTTTATCTTTAAAGACTTATTACTTCCTCCAAATTTATTCAAAGGCCTTTTTGGAAAAACCCGCAATTAAAAATTTCATTAAATACACAAAAAACGGGGCCAATTCACTCACTAATACAAGATATTGCCAATCCAAAAATACAAAGCAGCTGGAATTTTTAAAAAAAGACTTTTGACAATTCAAACCAAACCACTGTAATGAAGAAAAAAAGTTTTTGATTTAGTACAATAATATTTTTCTAAAAAGGGGGGGAAAAACATATTCATAAACATAGGCCAATTTTTGAACTTTTTTTTTTTTTTTTTTTAAAGTATGGCCCGGGGAAACCGCTTTCCCCTCACTTAGGGGACTAACCTTTACATCCATCCATTCCGGGAAAAAAGAATTTCGGTCAAAAAATTTTTTGCTGGGGCCGGGGTTTGAACCCGCAATTTTCGATCAGTAACCAATGATCTTAACCCATGAGCAACGGAGGTTGGCTGACAAGTATTACTTCCGATAATATCATGTACCCAGTGGCGGCTCGTCGGGTGAAGACACTGAAGACATTTTCACCTAATTTTGAACAGTAAAAACACTACTCATAATCCCTTGAACATGGCACAATTGATACAACTCAAAGAAAAAAAAAAAAAAAAAAGAGTAAGCTTTGTGTAAAATAATCAATGCTGCATAACATTTCATGTTATTTTCCAAGGGAGAACACCAAAGGTGAAGACAATTCCCAATTGTCTTCAGTTTGTCCTTGAATCAACCAATCAGAGTTGAGTATTTCCAAGTAGGTATCATGAAATATTAGGCAAGAACTATATCTATGTAATATGCTACTGAGACAGTTCTTCAGTTGTATTCATTTACATTATCTACACGACCTCATACAAATGTCACGAAGCCGCATACCATGTGCGATGTCATGTTTTTGATATTAACATTGTTGCCATAGCATTATGCCAGACCTAGGGAACCAGTCAACGATTTAGCCTCCCATATCTAGCACAATCTTTGTAATATTAAAAAAAAAAAATAATAATAATAATAACGTAGGCCGTTAGGAAAGCAGGATTTTGTGTCAGTAATTTTGGATATTTTTTCTCATTTTTTGGGTTCTAGTTTTGTACATAGTTCCTAAACGATAGCCGATACCAATAAATTTTAACTACTTATGTATCTTGTCAACTATAGTCTTAAAAAGGACATCTCGATTGAAGTCAAATCTCGGAAATAATTTATTTAATTTGTGGGTACCGAAATTGAGCCAAATAAGATAATCTGGTATCTACCTAGTTGTTCCAAGAAGTTTTTAAATAGGGACAATGGTGGTCCTGTTTAAGATCCTGACTATGGAACCACTTTAAAAAAAATCATAAATTAGACGTGTTGAAATGAAATTCTCAAAGAAAATTCTGTTCAGGCGGTGTAGTATTATTTTTTAAAATAAATAAATAACGTCTTACATGATTTGAGGGATTTCTTTAAATTTAAAATATAGCTCTTGAAGTTTGTATAAATTTAGCTAGAATTAACTTGGGCAACATTGTATCTCTTATCTTTGGAATGTAAACAAAACTTGTGCACTTTTTAAATTTTATTAGATTATTTTCAAAATCTTTTCAACGGTAATCAAGTGACTTTTAATTGGTGTAACTAGTTAATAAAGTTATTTCCCATATTTGATACAGGATAGAAACATTATTCCTACCTGATCTGACCTGTGCTTTTCCCATAATAAGTTGAATATGAAGTACTATTTTACTTCTTTCAGTGTCAGAAATAACATTATAATTATGCAGGTTGCAGTAGGTAAGCACACAGCTTCCCGTGAAGTACTTAAATTATAAGGCAAAAATCTGTGTTTTTCATAAATAATAGTCATTTAAACATCAATGTAACACAAATTTAAGTTGATTTTATATTTGTAGTAAGTATTTTTTTCTTAGATTTATTTTGTAATCTGGTGGTGGTTTTTTCTTCCAGTTTTGGATTGTAATTTTTAGTCTTCAACTAATTTTTCTTTCCTTCCCATTCTAACCCCTCTTAAAATGTTGTACCTACCAAATCTACTGAGTATAATCCTAATATTTTTATTTTCATTCCTTTTTACCAACTTTTAGTTAATATTTTTTACCAACTTTTAGTTAATATTTTTTATTAAGATGAATAAATATTTTTTATTAAGATGAATAATTAATAACAATATTTCAAAGAAACAATGAGATTCCCACAAAATCATGGGGTACAAACCCTTAAAAGTAACCCCATTCAGATTAAGAAGTAATGAGGATAAGAAAGATACTATGATTACTGGATGTCCAATTTCTCCAATTACTATAACCACCACTAAAAAAGTAAAGCAAATGCCTGCCCCCCAGCCGTACAGTTCAAGCCTGAATGGCTTATGAAAAATGAATGGCTGTGTACCAGCTCAAGTTTTTGACAAATTTTTCTGCTGGCCTTGTTTAATTTATTAAGTACCAAGTGTTCCCCCAAAAAAGTACCTATAAAAACTTATAGATGCAAAACTGTATAGAGACAATCATGCTCTGCAGGAAACAGCCAAACTTACAAGGGGCTGTGTTTATGAGACCATAAGAACTAAGATCTGATAAATTAATAATTTTATTTTTTCAATACTTCTGGTATAATTTGTCTTCACCTAGTCTTGAATCAGGAGCCGCCACTGTCATGTATTCTAAAAGCATTTCGATAAGTTGTATACAGGTGCTTTTAGAATTCTAGCATATTCGGTGCTAGAATTCTAAAATCGAGTACTCAACCAAATCGCATTGTTTTTTTCAATGCTGATTAACATGGTATCAATGGTTTTATCATTTTCTTTCAAAAAAACATGTTTTGTAAAATCATGATTTACAAAATGTGCTAATTGATTGAACATGTGTGTCAAAACAGTAACTATGAGATATAATATTGCAAAATTTACCACGCTGATGACATGGTAACAATTACCAAGTATTTCGTAATCACTCACATTTTGCGAGATCGTCATTTAAAAAAATGAAATAGTTATATAAAGCAAATACAAAAACAATTGATACCTTGTTATTTTGTATGGAAAAAAGTGTGATTTGATATGTACTTTGGGTTGAGTTTGTCAATTTTAGAATTCTGGCACCAAATAAAACTTATCAGAATGCAACGTGTCAATATTCAAAGGTATGTAGAATTTTAATCATAATATATATTTTTTTTACATATTTTTAGAATCTATTTTCGAAACTATCACCCTTACCACAGGTTTTTTTCTTCAATTATAATAAAATACATATGTGCAAAATTTTCATAAAAGATAAGAGATACCTATATTAGAATTTTTCAATAGAATAAAATCATTTAAAAAAGGTGATTTTACAAATAATTTTTATACTTTAACACAAATTTTTCAACATTTTTTGAAAAAAAAATTCTTTGAGATCACATATTATGTTTGATTTTTTTTTTTTTTGATTTGCATCAAAAACTTCTTATTAGAAAGTCATGCAATGTTCACATCAGTTTATTTTATCTACTCTAGTTAACTATACCTATATTTTTTTTCTTCTTTTTTTGTGGACATGTTTTTAAGCTCTTCATAATGTAGTATTCATATCAAACAAATGCTTTATTTCAACTTATAAACTTAGCTACAATGTGTTTATTAAAAAAAAAAAAATATGTATACAGGGTGTAACAGACTAAATGTAAAATCTCTTAAGGGGGGGTAGTACAGATCATTTCCAACCAAAATATTTTATAACACTTTTGATTTAACTTGGTGGTTTTCAGATATTATTTTTTTGAATTATTTTTTACAAGTCCCCTGCCGCTCGACAAAGAATGGCATCTAACTCCATAAAACAGTAGATGAGGCAATAAATTTAATATTTTCCATAAGATAACAGAATTTCACTATTATTTAGACTAGATTTATTCAAAAAATGCACACGTACTGAAAAAAAATCAGCAGCAGCGGAAAATTTATCGCAAACATGAAATCCACCTGAAACTTCAGCCGCCATTTTCTCAAAATACTGCCCACATAAAGTATTGGTTTTATTTATGTAAAAACTTGTTTGAAGTCTATCTTTCAGAAAATATGACACATATGATATAAAACTTTCATTTTTTATTAAAACCAAGAGAAATTTAAAAAAAAAAGTCAGTCAGTACTACTAACTGTACCTACTAGCTACCATCCTACTTTTACCTGGGGAACTAATTTTTTTTCTTCAATTTGACAAATTCTGGTTGCCATTTACTTTCGAACGGCCCAAAAGCTTAGCCTCAGTAGATTCATTGATAAGGCGGCAGACTCTTTACTTGGAGGTCACTGGTTCGAGTCTCAAGTATGGCAAATTAATTTGTATGTATGATACTTAGCTGTGCTGCTTCAGAAATCAACATGAATCATATTTTTTCATTTTTCATAAGAGGGAAAGGTTTCTCAATGATAAAATGGTTTGAATGAAAGGAAACATAACAATGTACCTACATAGTTAACACCCACAGCTAAAGATGGTACGGTAGGTAAATACTGAACATTCATAGGTTGGTACATAGAGGTACAAATTATTATGTTTAGTAGGTACCGAATTTTAATAAAACACATGGAATACTAAAATATTAAGGTCAATTAGTAGTCACCGTGGTAGAGTGGGTTAGCGCGCTAGGCGTTGCACGCATGGTGACCTGGGTTCGATTCCCAGCGGAGGAGGATTTTTTCTGCTCTGTACTTGGATGTTCGGGGTCCACTCATACCTCGTGAGGAAAAATGAGTAGTTACTTGTATGAGTAACGACCAGTGGCGGCATTACCAGAGTAAAAAGAAATTAATGTAGTTAGAATAATTCGAAAAGTAAAGGAGGCTCTTAGTAATGCTGCACTACCCACAAAAATTTATGAAGAGGCTTTGTGCTTCACCACAAATAAAACCATACATACATACTAAAATATTAAGGTCAATTAGTGACGATCTTGGTGTCACAATAGCTCAAACTCGTCTTCATAAATATTTGCCATACTTGAGACTCAAACCAGTGACCACCAAGTTAAGAGTCCGCCGCCTTATCTATGAATCTACTGAGGCTAACTTTTTGGGCCGTTGGAAAGTAAATGACAACCATAATTTGTCAAATTGAAGAAAAAAAATAGTTCCCCAGGTAAAAGTAGGATGGTAGCTTAGTAGGTACAGTTAGTAGTACTGACTGACTTTTTTTTAATTTCTCTTGGTTTCAATAAAAAATGAAAGTTTTATATCAAGTGTGTCAAATTTTCTGAAAGATAAGACTTCAAGCAAGTTTTTACATAAATGAAACCAATACTTTATGTTGGCAGTATTTTGAGAAAATGGCGGCTGAACTTTCAGGTGGATTTCATGTTTGCGATAAATTTTCCGCTGCTGCTGATTTTTTTCAGTACTTGTGCATTTTTTTAAGAATAAATCTAGTCTGAATAATAGTGAAATTTTGTTATCTTATGGAAAAAGTTAAATCTATTGCTTCATCTACTGTATTTACAGAGTTAGATGCCATTCTTTGTCGGGCGGCAGGGGACTTGTAAAAATAATGGAAAAAAATAATATCTTGAGAACCACTGAGTTAAATCAAAAGTGTTATAGAACATTAATGGTTGCAAATGATCCATACTACCACCCCTTAAGAGATTTTACATTTAGTCTGTTACACCCTGTATATGTTTTTATAATGTCACCCATCTTCATCTCTATATATAAAACAGAAAAAAGGACTACCTACCTACCTACCTACCTACCTACCTACCTATGTTTGTTTGTTTGTCCGGAGTTGTTTAGCCAAAACGGTAAGAGATAGCGAAAAATGTCTCAGAATTGACCCCCCCTAAACCACTATCGCTTTGTCCAAAAAATTATAAAAAGTTCAAAAAGGCATTGCTGTCCACAGTACGGCCATGCCTTAGTAAATTTGAAATTTAGTCCCGTTGCAAAGCACGGGCAAACGGCTAGTCTCTATATATAAAACAGAAAAAAAGGACTACCTACCTACCTACCTACCTACCTACCTACCTACCTATGTTTGTTTGTTTGTTTGTTTGTCCGGAGTTGTTTTAGCCAAAACGGTAAGAGATAGCGAAAAATGTCTCAGAATTGACCCCCCAAAACCATTATAGCTTTGTACAGAAAAATTATAAAAAGTTCAAAAAGGCATTGCTGTCCAGCAGTACGGCCATGCCTTAGTAAATTTGAAATTTAGTCCCGTTGCAAAGCACGGGCAAACGGCTAGTATCACATATCAATGATTATTAACCAAAGACAGTGAGGGAGCAAAGCAACCTCACTAAGTGAGGTTAATTAATATTAGTTTACCTGTATTATTAGGGCCATCATCTCCCATTGGGTATTTAATTGTCTTAAAGATATTAATTAATTTTAGTTTACCTGCATTATTTGGGCCATCATCTCCCATTGGGTATTTAATTGTCTTGAATATATTAATTAATTTTAGTTTACCTGCATTATTTGGGCCATCATCTCCCATTGGGTATTTAATTGTCTTGAATATATTAATTAATTTTAGTTTACCTGCATTATTAGGACCATCCTCTCCCATTGGATATTTAATTGTCTTGAATATATTAATTAATTTTAGTTTACCTGCATTATTAGGACCATCCTCTCCCATTGGGTATTTAATTTTCTTGTACTTTGGTCCATCTAATGATTTTTCTTTTGTGTCATTTGAATACTTCTTGAAGTTTCCTTTTTTGTTCTGATTATTATAAGTGTTTGGATTTCTGTAAACATTTGGTCTATCTCTTTGTTGGTCACTGTTCTGTTCATGACTTCTTGCATTCCTGTGATCATTTAGTGTATTTCTCTGTTGACCACTGTTCTGTTCATGACATCTTATGTTCCTATAATCATTTGGTGTATTTTCTCTGTAGGCCACTATTTTCTTCGTGACTTCTAGCATTCCTGTTATCATTTGGTCCATCTCTTAGGGGAGCACCATTTTTTTCTTTACTTAACATATCATAAACACTTTCCGCTGCACTGTACATTGAAGATGGCTTGCTCTTAGAAAATTCATCTCTTTGATTTGTGTATCTATTATTTCTTCCTTCAAACATATCATCATTTCTCCTTTGATAGTTATTATATTTACCACCTCTACCACGTTGTCCACCTTGAGATCTATAACTTCCTCTGGAACTTTTATAGGTGTCTTGATGTGTGGAATAATTTTGGCTACTATTAGCTTTGAATCCAATATCAAAATTTCTCACATCTCCACTTTTGCTTGCATCAGCTGAAAATAATTTAAATAAACATAATGTATTACTTTCAAAAGGCAACTATGTACTTTTATTGAAGTATAACTGAGGAGTGAGAGTGAGATATCACATAAGCTGCTAATTGAGATTTGGGTATGAGCTAATTTGTTTTTTTTTTATCATCTGATCATTGTTTCTATCATACAAGACCTTTTTTTTTAGATATCAATAATAAATAATGAACTTTTAATAGCACCAAACACTTTCCCTTTTTTTACTGATTTAAAAAGCTGATTTTAAACATAAAATTATGAAATTGATACATGAAACTACATTTTATTTTCTTGATACATGTATATTTTTTTAAAACCTTTCAAAGTGATTTATTAATTTGAAAAATTCTAAAGTGAAATTAATAAGACAGATATTTGGATCAAAGCTCCATTTAAAACTATGTATTAATTGGTGGTTTTTGTATTTTACGTACTCTATTTTAGGTACAATTTGATAAATGTTTATCTTGCATATTTTTCAATGTTCTCTCATTCATAAAAAATATCACTATTTTCTTATTTATGGTGAACAAATATTTTGATATCAGACATCAGTACACTCTCATAACTTTCAAGAACTTGAGTCCTGGGTTATAGGATATTTACATACCTCTAGAAGGGGTTATTTCCTCACTCATATTGTGTCAAGCTACAAATCTGAAATAATCAAAAATACATCATTATTTGAAATGAAATAGAAGGTACCTCCTATAGAATCTTAAATTAACTTTAAAATCTTAATTGGAATGGTATGTCTTGTGGCCTATTGTTTTAAAGGCCTTCTTAATAGAAGTTCATTGCAACACAACAGTGAGCTACAACATACCATTCTCAAGATACAGGCTTGGCCGTCCTAGCTAATGTCCTTATGTTCTGACCTATAACTCATTAACTGTAAGTTTCAGAAGGATAAATTTTTTGATGTTTACTCCTTTTAATGAGATCTTTTGAACAAGATATCTCAATATGTTTTTCAGTTAAAACTTTTAATGGCTGGTTCTCTGGCTGGATAACAAAACCGACCAGAAACTAAAATCAACAGAATAGGATGAGGTATAGCTTGTCCGAAAATTCTAAATGAAAGGAGTAAATATTAAGATTTTATCCTTCTGAAACTTCCACTTAATGAGTTATAGATCAGAACATAGGGATATTAGCTAGGAGGGCTCACCCTGTATCTCTCAAAATCACTGAAATTTGTTGCGATGAACTTCTCTTAATGAGGCTTTTAAAACAATATGTCACAAGACATACCATTCCATTTAAGATTTTAAAGTTGGTCCATGCCCAGCCTGACTAGGGCAGTGCAGGCAATTTTTTTTTTTTTTTTTACTGAAACTTAATCCCACAAAAATTAAGATGGGTATATGGGTTTTTGCATTTTTGTATATTTTCAGCCATTCTTGAGATACAGAGGGTTGGGTTGGACTTTATGGACACCCTGTATACAGTTAAGAGGATAAGTCAGTCAGAAATTTTTAAAGATATGATATCTGTTGTGCCATACCTAATCTTGGAATTTATTCTCTATTTGCTCCAGGAACAGCTCCACCTGTAAAATGAAAAATAATATAGTTTCAACTCCTACCTCTCTTCAATGGATAAATTGCTCTTCTCCTCCAGTCCTCCTACTAATGTTGTCACTTGACAATCAAATTGGCTGCGAGATTGTTATGCAAAAAGAACCAAATTTAATGGATGATCTTGAAAGACAGCAAACAAGACACAAATATTGAAAAGTCAAATAATCAGCATCAGCAAAGCGGCAGGATACATGATTAATAGTGGAAATAGTAAATAATTATAAAAACGTACTGCGTAAATTTTTTAAAAAATAATTTTGTGTTTTGGTGATAACGTAAGCAGTGTTGTTCATGAGTTATAAAATAATAACCCATTGTGGTTGGAAAAGAGCGTATTTTTCATTTAGACAACCATAGACATTCAATTTTTTTGTACCAATAATAATAAAATAATTATTATTATAATCCGGGGTGAGGGTGCTCTAAAAAAATCTATCTTTCTAATAATCAAATACAAAAAGAGCTAAATACACAAATTTTCTTTAGTTTTCCTTGTCGCTCTCTCATATTAGTAGCGAAGTTACTGGGCTTGCAAGCACGGTGGTGACCTGGGTTCGATATCTAGCAGGCAGAACTTTTTCCGCACTGTACACTAAAGACGCACCGAGGTGCACCCATACGTGAGGAAAGATGAGTAGTTGTATGAATAACGACCGTGGGCGGACTTTCATAAAAAATGTTCCGGGTCCTTACTTTTAACACCCTGCAGATTGCAGATACATGCCAAATTTCATCGCTCTACGACTTACCATTCTAAAGATGTTTTGTGTACATACACACCCTCACACATACATACGAAAGGACCATTTGATGAAAATTAGTTTTTTGAAATCAGGAGATTCTAATTCGTCCAGAAATCTTCAGCTCAATATCGAAAAAACCGACCGAAAACAATATTTTCTAAACCTTATATGTAATAGAAAGTAAAAAGTAATAGGGGTTTACTCCGATCATTTTTTTTTTTTTTGGAACCCGGCCCCGATTTACCGGTATTTTGGGGAAGGTCCCGCCCGCTTGGACTAGCTTTTTTATTATTCATCTTAGATGGGTTTGTGACTTGGATAGGGTTTATCAAATCTAATGATTTGGAGGGTGCTGCTTACGAATTTGACATTAAGTTTTAGGTAACTGGTACCGTTGATTCACCACCCCTTAAACAAAAAACAGTCTCGGAACCATCTCCGAGATCTAGGAAACGAGATTGTATCGTCCTGTCTCGGATCCCAAAAAATGATATCGGAGACACCTAGGAGACCGTTCGGAGACTGCTACGGGACAGTCTACGTCCGCACCGTAGCGTCGATTGCTGGTGCTCGAGATTGCTCCAAGATCGGTCTCGGAACTGTCTCCGAGATCATTCTCGGGACCGTCTCCGACCTTCTCGGAACCGTCTCCGAGAACATTCTCGGACTGTCTCCGAGCCTTCTCGAACGTCTCCGAGAACATTCTCGGGACTGTCTCTTCTAGACCACAGACCGTTTTAATACCCTGGGAATTTTAGCTGTAAAACCACCTAAAAATAATACGACAATTTTAAATAGAACATATTTTATTGTGAAATTAAAATAAAATAATAAGAACAAAACAAAAAAAGAGAAAATAAACTTAAAAGAATGAAAATCCCAATAAGAACTAGAAACAATTGGACATAAAGAATTGCCATAGGGAATAACCAATACCCCGCACGGATTTCAACACTAAAAATAACACATTAAATAAAATTTTTTTTGGAAATTTAATAAAAATAAAACAACAAAAAAAAAAGATAAACTTAAGATGAACAAAGACTAAAACATGATAGAATGCCATGCAATAACCAAAACCGCCTTTAGTTAGGACATATGTATAGGACATTGGATACGAATTCAATTTTTAATATTAATTTTTCGAGTTTAAGTCAGTTCTAACTCAGTTAGGGTCCATTTCTGACCCCTAGTTGATAGAGATAATCCATGCTTATTTGACCCAAGGAATCTAAGGTATCAATATATTTATGCAATCAATTTAGAAACATTAGAAAAAAAATTGACATGAAAATAAAAGTATCACATAAGTTCACATCTTAAAAGTATCTCTATCTTTAGTCACAGCAGACTACCCAGACGGCACAGAAAGTGTTTAAAAAGATTTTAAAAACACTTATTTTGACAAGATTCAAACATTTTATAAAGCTTATTTTGACAAGGCTTAACATTTTAGAAACACTTTTATAAGCTTACTATTTCCTCCCCCTGAGCATTTTATTAAGCTTATTTTTACAAGGTTTTGGAAATTGAATACCTAATTAATAATTAAGGGGCTCCATATTGAATTTCATACCACCGCCATTGCCCGGAAAAATTTGAAAATTGTGATTTCACAGGAAATTTTTAAAATTAATTTGGATTTGATGAAAAATATACTATTTCAAGGCAATTTGGTTCTACAATGATGAAAAGCTGTTGATGAAATGCTAACATTAATAAATAAGAAGACAATTTGTGTTTTTCAGTTTTTATATTTTTCCATTTTCATGGTAAAAGAATTAAAAGCAAAAATATGTAACAAACAAAAACATGAAACAAACAGAATATAATACATAGAATCAGCAGATAAATTAAGCCAAGTGGACTTAATTAATCTAAATCTATTATACATATAGGTAATTAAGAGAGAGATGTGCTGAAATGCCATCTTCCTGCCCAGCAGCAGGCTGCCTGAAGACAAAGAATACCAGAACAGAAGTTGAGATTATTAAAGATGAAATTAGGAAATAGAACCCAGAGAGAATTTTGACTATAATATGGCATTCATAAAAAAAGAACAGTCTTCCAGATTTTTTTTTGTTTGATTAAAGTGGGTTTAACCTCAATTGCATAGTCATATCATGACCAAGGTTTTACCCTCATTTGCAGGAAACTCACAAACCTGTTACCCACATTAAGCTCACTGAGCCTGGGTTGGGCCATTTTATTCTGAATTTACTGGGAATAGTACCAGGTAGCCACATTAACCTCACCCAGCCTGATAAAGGCTGTGTATACACATGTCAGCCTCATATTTTCTAAAGAAGGAGAATTATCTGTTTCACAACAACAAAAATGAACCAAAATCTTTAGATTACGGGGAGTAGTCAAATCCTGAATAATGCAAGCTACTGTTTTAAAAATTAAAATTAATGAACACATTATAGTAAAAAATGTACTTATTACAAGTTAAAAAAATGTCTAAATTTGCAACATTTAATACTTCTTCTAAACTTACAATATTTTTTTTTTTTTTATGTTATAGCTGGTTCATGAAAAACCCCTGTCCTGATTTGAGATAGTGAGGATGGGAATTTCATTCTGAATTTAATGGGAACAGTACCAGATACCCACATTCACCTCACTCAGCCTGAGTAGGGCTAGATATACCAGCCTCACATCTTCGGAGAACAGATTTATTTATTTAAAATAAAAATGGGGGTTGTATACTGAATTTACTGGGAATAGTCCCAGCTACCCACATTAACCTCACTTAGCCTGATAAGGGCTAGAAATGCCTCATTTTTAAAGGGAACAGAATTGCTGTTTGAAAGAAAAAAAACTGTGAATTGAACACAGGATCTATTGATTATGGAACAGTATAGTCAAATCTTCAATAATGTGAACCTATTAAAAAGCCTTTAGCTAGTCAGTTCTCTGTTCATAGTTGTCTAGCAAAACACTGGTCTTTTCCCTGTTTAAAATCCCCCAGTCAGACACCTGTCAAGAGTGTGATTCTGATTAAGTGGAATATCTGGAACAGGTTAATCTCCAGCATTTCCACATACATATCCTGGTTTGACTATAAAACAATGTAAAATGTAAGATATTGTTTAGATATTGCTTACCCCACTAATTGGAGTGTAAAACTCACTTATGATTAATGCATGGAAATTGGTACACTTTAGAACAGTAAACTTTTTAAAGTAGAGAAACATTTCTTTTTAGTTATACACTAAAACTATGATGTAGGAACTTTAGAAGAATCAACTTGTTGGACTTTTATCAGAAATTGTTAGATATAATTATATTGTTAAATCATCAATGTGTAGTCACTTTCACTTAAATCCCATGTCAGGTTCAATATGTTTGAGGAGGGAGGCAGCTTAAATAGGTTTCTTCAGGTTGAAGCTATGTTGGATTGGATGCACAATACATGTAAACAGGTGGAAAATATCATGTGGATTTCCTCCATAGATCATAATTATTTTAAATGCTAGGTCCAGTTTAAAAAGATATTATGTTTGCAGACATATTGACCATTACTTAAAACACGTTTTATTAAATCACTTATTTGGATGAGCAGAAGTCACTGATGTGAAATTACTTATGAAGTTACTTTATCTTAGGAATGAGATTACACATATTGACGGTAGTTTCTCAAAATACTGTATAAAATATCTTTACCTTTTATGTATTTGAGTTTTACTAATTATCTCAGGAAAACTAATTAAATCTATTCAAATTTCGGAATTCACTCGATTTTGAAAATGTTTTGCAAATTTTACTTTCAATTTCCGGTGTTGCCACAGGGTATTGGATCTCGTTCCGAGACGGTTCGGAGAACATGTACTCGGGACGAGTTAGCTCGGATCTTGTCCCGAGTTAGCTCGGGCATAGATCCGGGATAGGTTCCGAGTAAGTTGGTTAAACATTCTCCGGGAGAGTTCCAATCCATTCCCGCAGTACTCCCAGAGAAAGATGTTTCCGAGCACGCTGTTTTTACTCTCTCGTATCAATCTCCGAGACTACTATATCGGAGTTAGTAGATCAGAGACACCTTTTTGTTTAAGGGGCAGTAGCGGAATATGACTTATTTTTGAGTGATAAGGAAAGTCGTTCAAATTATTGGTGGATTTTAAGAGTTTTCATACTCGATTTTTAAGAGAAGAAAAATTTTTTTTTGAAATAAAACAAAACTGATCGGGAGGTTTTTTTGGCTACCCAGATTGTGTGTTTCACAGTTTCATAAGTAAAGAAAGAAAAATGGATATAGGATACACAAGTTTTTTATTATTATATTGAAAACTAAAACAATTTGTACAAAACCTATTACATATATTTTTCTCGAATTATAAAAATAAAAGTTATAGTACTTACCTAACTATGTAGTAACAATATGTGCTTGTATAGTAACTACTACAACAACAATAAGCTACACGACCTACATACGTTTCATACCTAAAATAATAATATCGCCTTATTTATACTGCTCGATTCGGACTAATGAGTCCCATTTCTCCAGCAGTAAGCTGATAAGCAGAACCATTATGTGGTTAAAATCTCAAGTGGAAGGATAACTTGTCATGTCCCGGCTGTGTTTCGATCACGCGACCGCGACCCCCTGGATTACCAGTCAGATGCCTTGACCACTGAGCTACCGGGAGACTTTTTGGGTAGCTTCCAGAACCGCGACAGACATGATCCACTCGTCCTTTAGAATCAAATGAAATCGTATCCCACTAACTGAAACGTTGTATTGCAACACTTCACATTCGAGACAAAATTCATCGCGAAAAGTTTCGAAACAAAATGTTGCACTCAGTGGGAAACTGGCTATAGGCACCTCCCTACCTAGTATGATATAATCCCCCCAAAAACACCACTTCGTGGTTAAAAAAAGAAGAACGCCTCACTCAAAAGAATGATTATTATAATTAGCTAAAAATAAATGATATCAAATTGAGAAACACCTTACCATGTCTCTTTCTGTATCTCTGCACTCCTCTCTGAATTTATTCCTCTTATGTTTATCTTTCTTTATCCTTTCTAGGGGTCATCCCAAACTTGATTTCTCTTTAAATTTACTTGTTGCACGGCAATAAAAAATGGCGGTCGGAGTATGATTTTCTGAACTTATTTGATTTGAATCGAGAAAATTACACCGCGACCGCCTTTTTTATTGCCGTGCAACAAGTAAATTTAAAGAGAAATCAAGTTTGGGATGACCCCTAGAAAGGATAAAGAAAGATAAACATAAGAGGAATAAATTCAGAGAGGAGTGCAGAGATACAGAAAGAGACATGGTAAGGTGTTCTCAATTTGATATCATTTATTTTTAGCTAATTATAATAATCATTCTTTTGAGTGAGGCGTTCTTCTTTTTTTAACCACGAAGTGGTGTTTTTGGGGGGATATCAGTTCTTTTTTGTACGAAAATATAGGTTCATACACTAATAAAAACATTATGAATAACAAAAGTAAATAAGCTGGGAAAATGTGAATGTACCAAGTTGTCTTTATTTTTTTAAGATATAGTTTTAGCAGTACGTATTTAATTTTTCTAAGGTCAATATGTATTTGGATCAGAGATTTGGCCCCCTGAGTCCCCAAAGTGAGTAAATAATATATAAACTTGCAATGCAAGACCTTTTGATTCTATACTCCACATGATTAGGTTTATCTTTCAATGCTAAATAGACCTCGGAGCCTCCTACGAGGGACTCTAAAACACCTGGATTTACAAATGCCAAAGAAAATAATTTGTAATCACCTTATCAAGGTGAGGTACTGAGTTCTCTCCCGTTGAGCTTTTCCTACCCGAATTCTCTCCGGCTTGTTGCAGGGGTCACCACGAGTATCTCTCCCGGAAATAAGACCATGCTTTTTTACATTAGGTATTAAGAAAATGATTTATATAAGAATCGGCCTTTTATAAGGAAATCTTTAAAATCTCTAATGAAACTAATGAAAGGCAATGCCTTCAGTGTATAGTAGAGTTAGTTAAAATACATAGAAGGCCATGCCTCAGGAATAAAGTAGGGTTAGGGATAATACATAGAAGGCAATGCCTCGGGTTTATAGTAGGGTTAGGTAAATATAAATATATAGGCCATGCCTTGGGGTTATCATAGGGTTAGGAAAAATACATAAAAGGCCATGCCTCAGGTCTATATTAATGATTCCTAGGTGTTTCGATTATAATTTTTATGCTAAGTCTAAACTATGTAGGTATAAACTCAGGTAAAAATGCAAGCGACGCGACGGCGACGGAGACAATTTGGTGTTGATAAAACCATGAGCGGGAGAGAACTCGGTGGTGACGTCCCTTATCAATACCTCACGAGGGTAATGGGGTCGTCATGAAGATCAAATATAAAGATCGGAAAAACAAAACAACGTAAAGCCCAAATTGAAAATATAGAGCTAAAAAATTCGTCTCCGCCAGGATTCGAACCCATGCTGACTGGGTGGCAGGTCGAGCATGCTACCAATAGACAAAGTTATCATCTAAAGAAACGGATGGAAAATGAACTAACTAAATAAATACTTGAAAACTTAAACATTAAAATTTTGCAGTGAGAGAGCGAGGTCATCTCGAAAAATACATATTGGCCAAGATCTGACCACTAAGCTAAGGATTCGAAGGTACCTACCCGCCAAAGAAAATGAAAAGGCCACCAGGTGCCACCCAGTGGACCGGATGAAGGAATTAAATCAATAAATTTGGTATCTGCTCATCAAGATCTTTCATTTGATACCACTTAAGATTAGTATTATCCTTCAATTTCCGATTTGGGCTCCCAAAACCCGAGGCCGCCCAAATGGGCCGCCCGCTTATAATTTAGAATTTTTTTTTGGTCCGGGCTCATCTCCATTATATCTTGATCACTTTTGACACCTCACTTAATCTTCAGTGCCAAGTTGAAGACACGAAGTCGGGTCTCAAAGGATCCGTATGAAAAAAAAACAGAAAAAAAAAAAAAAAAATTATGAATCTTTTCATGTCTTTCACGATTGTTCGGGGGTCTCGAAAATAGGGTTCCCGGTGGCCTAGGAAGTCAAAACAAAGAGTCAAATCAACTTATTTTTCAACGTAGAGCCCATTTCTGCAATAAAAATCGCAATTTTTGAAATTCATGTTGCACTTTTCACTGGCTGAAAGTACATGAAATGCATGGGAACTATGTTTTCCGTAACCTTACACTCTGCCGGGCTGTCTCTTTCTTTGTATAGGCGTTCTTCACACCTCGGCCGAGGTGTTTGATTTGCACTTACCGAAAAATAACTTATTCTTTGGGTAACTTATTTAAGGTTATTATTTCGAAATCAACTTTCTCAAATGTTTTTTGAAGAAAAAAAAACAATGTCTTATAATAATTATTATTTCAATGTTATTTTTTACGAAGCAGTGAAAAGTTGTTCTCTGTGGGACCTTTGGGTTGTCGTATGGCCTGATTTCCAGCAGTAACTACTATAAGTTTAGGGGGTGGAAGCAAATCACCATCCACTGCTTCAGTTTCTTGGTTAATAGCAATGTCAATTTTTTTTGTTTTCTTTTTCTTCTTTTCTGTCTTTTTAGTAACCATTTTAATAATAATTTGATTTCATTTTTATTTAAATGATTCAATTTATCGGCAAGTTGGTCGTATTATTTTCAGTTTCACTTTGAGTATTTTGCTTTGGTTCAACAGTGGACTGGTCAACAGTATTCAATTGTTCTTGAATAGCAAGTTGAGAAAACTTGTCCATAACGTCTTCATCGGTGTTAGCTATAGGGTCACAAGGAACATTGACGTTGTAAGGCTGAGGATTTGTAATGGATTCAGATGGAACTGAGGATTTTTCTATGATCTGAGTATTAATGTTACCAATTGTGTTCAATGATTGCTCAATTTTTTTACTTTCATGTTGTTCTTCTTCAATAGTAGCATCTGCTAATTGTTGATTTACAGTTGGAACAGAATATGTCTTATTTTCAGTTTTAGGTTTCTGTTTCAATCTTTCTTTGAGCAGTTTCATGTTTTCCAGAATTTTTTGTTGGTTGAATTTTTTCTTGTAATTTTCTTCATCAGACTGATCTTCATTATTACTATTCTCATCAGAACTATTCTGAGAATCAATATGGTCACTATTTGATTTAACATTAGAATCACTAGTTGTAAGAAGAACTGAATTTTTACAAGGAAGATTTGTAATATCTTTTTCACCACTATCAATTAAAGATGCATTACTTTCTTGGACATCTGGATTAGAAGGAATGCTTTTCTCCAGAATATTTTGACTCTGATTTTTAATATCAGCAGTATTGCTGATGACATTTTTTTTCAAGAGATGTTTCATGTGTAGGTGTTAGTTCTTGACTTTTAATTTTTTCTTGACTAACGTTTTCTGAATTATTAGAAAATCGCCAACTAGAAGACTTTTCATTCTCCGGTAGATCGGTTCTGGATTTTACAGTTCTGTTTCTGTCAATAGATTTTATTTCTTTACTTTGATTACCAAACTGTGTACGTCTATTATTGAATCTCTTATCATAGGTATTGTTCCTGTTAGTTATATAATTATTTTGATTATGTTCGTGTCTCGAGTCGCCTTCGGAATTGCGGAAGTTGCTTTTATTTCTCCAGTTATTATCTTCACTTCTATTGTGTCTTCCTCTTGAAGCTCCAGGATCAAATCTTTGACCTAAAATAAAAAAAGACAAAATATTGAATTCATTATTAATTTTTCATTCGAATTTGTAAGTTTTATACATATAAAATACAGTTTGAGATCTAAAAAAAAGAAAAAAAAAGATAGATATGCTTTAAAGGATGACTTGTTGTGATGAACCCGCGAATTGGGTTATGAACCAGTGATCTCTGGATTACTAGACCGTCGTCGTCGACAGTCTCATTAACTGTTCTAATAATAAAGCAAGATTAATTTAAAATATTATTATTGAAATTTTATTTGGGTACTCATACCTTAGAAAATACATGATGTAACTTGTAACCTTGATAATCATACTTCTGTCTATTTCTTTTGAAAATATTATCATCATTTCGTATTGTTATATGAATTTTAGTTACAACTCTTAAATGTTGATTATTCTCGTTATTCTTAACTCAGTGATTAAAGTAAAAAGCAAACAAATTTAACTTACCACGCGGATCTGAATGCCGAGCACTTGTTGGCGTTTTCTTTGCATATCTTTTATAATTGATTTCAGATTCTTCTTTCAGGTTGGCAAGAAAATTTTCGTCCACTTCCTTTTTGAAAAGATCTGGCGCGTTTTGTTTTATCTTCAAAAGAGCATCCATATATGCTGTGCTTTTGTTTTTATTTCTCAGAGACTTGAGTTCATGATAGAGAAGTTCATAAATGGATATTGGTTTTTTCAAAAATAACCACATGGGTTTACAAACCTGAAAGAGAGAATATATGGAATCTAAAATGGTGGCTTAGAACGAGTGTTTGCAATAGCATATTATGCATTTTTTTTTTTTTTTTTTTTTTTTTTCAACAAAGTACTATTGAATATATATTTATTTACAAAATTATTCACAAACAATATAAATATAAAATTATAAAAAACATAGTTGAATATAAATATATGTAGATAAATATAATCTAATTGTGGAATAATAAAAAGTTATTGTTTGGTATTATATATATTAGTATTGGATGTCCCATTGTGTCAGAGACATGTGTTGGGGATCCTCTACTTTCATATGCATAATTTTATCTTGTTAATTTTGTGTTGATTTTCTTTTGTTTGTTTATTTATATATTGTTTTTTAATATTTCTCCTTTTATCAATTTTATTGTAAAGATGTATTTTTATAAAAGTTATTTTATGGCTTCTATTATTTTTTTTTTAAAAACGTCATCCTTCATATATTCTTTTATTCTTACTCTTATATGTTTTATGTCTTGTAAATTTTTTGTCTCTTCTGGTATGCAGTTAAAAACTTTACTGCCTATGAACGTGAAATGTCGTTTGGTAAGTGATTTGTGTATTTGTCGTAAGTTAGCTTGTCCTGTCTGTCTAGTTGTGTATCTGTTATGTCTGATGGTCCACATATCACGTTTTTTTAAACAAAATATGCACAATTTGTAAGTATAAATGTCTAGTATGGTAGGTACATTTAGAATTTTGTAAAGTTGGTCTGAGTGAAAATATCTGTCCTTGTTGAGTATTATTCTTAAGAGTATATTAAGTGTCCTGTTGAGTGGTGTCAGTAAGTTTTGGTACGCTCCGCCCCATGCTACTATACAATATTGTACAAGTGATTGTACCATTGCAAAGTATATCTCACGTATAACAGATTTAGAACAACATCTTTGTAAATTGTTAAATATATACATTAGATGACGGAGCTTATTTTTCAGTTGTATTATATGGTCCGTCCATTTTAAGTGATGGTCAATAATTATCCCTAAGTATCTCGTTTTGTTTTGTCTTTGTAAAGTAAGGGTTGTGTTGGTGTTGTCAGTCACTTGTAGTAATGATGTTTGAGGTTGTCCCCTACTGTCTATAGAAAAAGTCATATAATTGGTTTTGTCGAAATTGATTTTTAGTGACATACTAGAGTACCAGTTTCCTATGTTTGTCAAGTCAGTTGTAGCTATATTGTGAGTCTCTTCCCAAGTGTCTGAACTGTAACAGATGACAGCATCGTCAGCATAGCAGAAGACTTGGCCTTGACTTTTACCAGGTAATGCGTTAATGAAACAATTAAAAAGACAAGGCCCAAGACAGCTACCTTGAACAATTGAGAAAGGTTGACAATCTGTTACAGTAGACAAATGAGAATTCAGTCTAACTTGTTGGGTTCTGTTCGCCAAGTAGGATGTAAACCAGGTTAAAACTTTGTCTTTGAGTCCTATGTTTTGTAGTTCTTGTAGTAGTTGTGAGTGTTTTATGGAGTCATAAGCTTTAGCTATGTCCAAAAACACAGCTATAACTTTTTTCCCCTTGTCTAAATTGTCGTATAGGTGAGTCGTTATGTCAATAAGTACGTCTTCAGTCCCAATCCCCTTTCTAAATCCGTATTGTCTGTCAGTCAAGATGTTGTTTATGTTGTAAAAAAGTTTCTAGTCTAGTCTTCACTATTTTCTCTAGAATTTTACTAAACATAGGTAAAAGTGAGATTGGTCTGTAGTTAGTTAGTAGTTTTGTGTTACCTTTCTTGTGAATTGGTAATATGATACTGTGCTTGTATATGTCAGGGAAAATTCCGCTTGTCAAACTTTGGTTAATAATTTTAGTCAGAGGGTCTTGTATGTAATTTATAATGTTTTTCAGTATTTTAGTTTGTATTTTGTCTTGTCCTGGGGCTGAATTGTGGTTGAACGTCATGACTGTTTTGTACACTTCCATTGTTGTAGTGGGTTCAAAGGTAGATAATTTTATTTGTTGTGAATTATCTTGTCTGTTATTGGTTAAAATTTCTGTATTTGTAATTATTGTGTCTGCTAGGTTTTTACCAACATTGTTAAAATAGGTATTAATAATGTTGGCACATGTTGGTTAAGTCGCTATCACAGTCGTAGTCAATGTCATTATGTTGTATGGTTTTAATTTTAAATTTGGTCTTTGATTTGTCAATTAGGTCATGTATTATTGTCCATAGTTTCCTCTTGTCTTCTCTGTTTTCCTCGATGTTCCGTCTGTTTTCCAAGTCTCGTGCTGTTCTAATAGATTTAGAAACAATGTTCCTCACTCTTTTGTAGTATTTCAGTAAATGTATATTGTCTGGGTTTTGTTTTGTAAGTCTTGCTAGTCGGTCCCTATTCCTTATAGATCGAAGCAGAGCTTGTGTCATCCAAGGTTTGATGGGAGTAAGTTTATTTGTATAAGTTTTAATTTCTGAGCTCATTCGAATATAATTCTGTATTATTTCTGTAAGTTTAGTAGTCATAAAATTAATATCATCAGATTCTAGAATGCATGTCCAGTCTTGGTCAGAGAGTTTTTGGTTTAGTAAGTCAAAGTTTATACTTTCATATTGTTTTGTTGTTATTTTTGAAGGTTTGTCGTTATTCAAGTCAATTTTTGCTAATGTTGAGTAATGGTCTGTTATATTAGTATGTATGATGGCGGTTTTAATTTCTTTTATTGACCTACTCTTATACATTATGTGATCAATACATGATGTTGTTTTGTAAGTTGTTTGTTCGTCTCGTCTCAAGTTAGTTTTTTCCCTAGTAGGTTTAGTCACTGTTGGTATATAGTTGTGTCTATGTAAAATGTCAAGGTACTCATGTCCAATGTTATCTATACTTTCTTCAAGAATATTGATATTAATATCTCCAATCAACAAGCACCTATCACTTTTAATCTGTGGTAAGTAGCGATCCAACTCTTCTATGAATGTAGATATATTACCGGAAGGAGAACGATATAGTGTTAGTATTGTTATTTCTTTGTCTTTTATTTTTAGGTCGAGTTTCAAGCAGTTGGTCATTGTAAAGTTAGTTAGTTCGTCGGTTTGTATATTAAGGTTGGGTCGAACATAGACAGCTATGCCTGAGGCTGCATTGTATTGTAGAGACGTGAAGATACTATTAAAAACCTGCAATAGAGAAAGAATAAGGGAATGAAGGATGATGCCAGGTTTCTGTCAAGATAATTATATCAATTTTCACTATACAAGGTGATAAGTTCAATACCAATTGATCAAAATTACTTTTCAACCTGCCAATATTCATATGATAAATATTGAGTCCTTTAGTGTTTAATATGTTTTTAGTTGATAATATATCATCAAAAATAAGACAATCCTCTATTATAGATGAGGGTATTATATCAATAATATTACTCATTTTAAATTGTTAAGGATATTTCAATAATTGATTATACTTAAATATAAATAATGATTTTATCAATAATTATATTTTTTGAGAGATGTAGAAGAAAAGGACTGTCGTAGAATAAATAAATATGGCATTTTTTATGTGGATAAAAATATATGGTGTTGTGAAAATGAGAGAAAGGAAGTCTTGAACAAAATGAGTAATGGAGCAGTTATTTTTTGTGATAAATAAATAAAAAATCTTTGAAAAGAGTATGTAAAAAATGTAAATAAAAACAATTGAAAAAATATGTAACAAGTGTAAATAGAAATCTTTGAAAAAAATGTGTAACGAATGTAAATAATAATTTTTGAAAAAAGTTTGAAAAATATAAAAATTAGATGCACATCTATTGACTGCTGCATCTCTATCAGCATATTTATGTGCGAACATCGAAATTTGAAGAGGCTGCTGAAGCATAGTCCTCAGTGTTGTCTGTTCCATGGGATGAGGCTGTTTGGGTGGTTGAGATTCTCTCCAGGTCCTCTTCATTTCTGATTGCAAATATTCTCGATTGCTCATTCTTTCTAATTAAAATTTTACAATCCTTGACCCATACATATTTAAAATTATTATCTTTTTTGAATTGTTTGGTTTTGAATAGTAGGTTTTGGTTCTTTTTTGTCAAGTGCTCATTTATGTACACCTTACTTTTCCATAGGTCACTCTTCCTGAATGCAGCAGTCCATTTTTCTCTTGTTTTTGAATTTGCCATTCGAATAACAATAGGTTTCGCTTTCTTCTCATTGGTAGAGTGTACCCTGTGAGTCACTTGAACATCTAGCAGTGGGTTCTCAATACCAATATTAATTCCTATGTTCTCCACAATTTTATAAATATCTTCATTTTTGTTTTGTTTTACTCCATTGATTATCACATTATTTATTCTCGATCTCTGCTGTAATTCATCAATAATTTCCCTTGAAGATTTTAATTCAACTTTCAATCCATCATTATCTGCTTTTGTTTTTGAATTTCCTCTTCTAATTTATTAATTTTCTTCTTTTGGGATTCCACGATTAACAAAACCTGGTTGATTTGTTTTTCCATACTTTCCAGTTTTACGTTCATTTTGAGAAGAATATCTCTATCGGTCATAATATTATCATCCTCTATAATTTGAATTCCATCACTATCTGAGCTAGAGTTTAATGATGTTGAAGAAAGTTTATTTTTATTTGTTTTTTTCCCCATGATTATGTTTATTGATTGATAAAGAACACTCCGTGTAACACTGTCTTGTTTATAATCAGTAAATTTCAGTAAATTTCAGCCATCCAAAATATTAAAAGAAAAACACTCTAATCGTCTGGCACTACCTTGGTAACCAAGTCGGGCCTTGGCAACGAAATCAACAAACTTTTTTTCTTACGATAATATAAAAAGAAAGTCTACATCGATAACTTTTTTAATACATAAAATAATTAAATGACACAAATCACAAATGAAAGCCGAGGTTTTTGTCTTTAATTTGATATATAATTTGTCTACTTTACAAAGTTAAAATCAAAGATATCAATTTTAAATTGGAGAGCGAATTTTTACGAACTGTTCAAGAAAACACAACACAACATTCTTTATTTTTAAAGTATTTGTTTTATTTATTTTTAAAGTATATGAATTATTAAAAGCATAATGGGACTTCCTGTCTCAAGCCGATAGTCTAAATAAAGCACTACTACGTAGGTAGATCAATAAGTACCCGTGTTTAGGGACATGTTACATCATTGGTGAAACTTGTTGATACTTGTTGATGGAACGACATCTCAAATGACCACATCCAAAGTTTGAAACTGATTACTCTCTTAGTTTTCATTTATCGGTCACTTGAAGTTGTTGTGTTGCGTATAGTTGAGTGATATGGAAAAAGAACAGTACCGAGCAGTTATTCGATTCCTTTTTTTGGACGGGAAAAAATGTGATGAGATAAAATTAAAGTTAGATGCTGTGTACGGGAGCTCTTCACCTTCTATGACCACTGTTCGCTTTTGGTTTAATGAATTTAAACGAGGGCGCACAAGCATTTTTGACGAGGACCGCCCAGGACGCCCAGAAGACGTGTGTACCGAGGAAGTCGTGGAAAAAGTGCATGATATGATTCTCAAAGATCGCCGAACAAAAGTGCGTGAAGTAGCTGAGAGTGTGGGCATTTCATATGGAACTGTTTTTAAAATCCTTCATGATAAGCTGGGCATGAGAAAACTATCGGCGCGATGGGTGCCGCGATTGCTCACAATTGACAACAAACGAATTCGGCTGAATTGTTCAAAGGCTAGTTTAGAACTCTTCAATCGCAATCCAGATGATTTTTTGCGTCGAGTTGTGACCGTTGATGAAACCTGGATACATCACTATACCCCAGAAACCAAACAGCAGTCAAAAGAATGGACTTTGGTTGGAGAATCTGCCCCAAAGAAGGCGAAATCGGTCCAATCGGCCGGAAAAGTCATGGCTACCGTTTTTTGGGATGCAAAGGGAATTATTCTTATTGACTTCTTGGAAAAAGGAAAAACAATAACTGCTGCATATTATAGTGAGTTATTGACACGATTTGATGCAAAATTGAAGGAGACAAGCCCCATTTGGCGAGAAAGAAAGTCTTGTTTCACCATGACAATGCACCAGCTCACTCATCTGGAATTGTTGCTGCTAAAATCCATCAACTTGGATACGAATTATTGCCACACCCACCTTACTCACCTGACCTAGCCCCCTGCGATTATTTTTGTTTCCTAACTTTAAAGTTTGGCTCGGTGGAAAGAGGTTCAGCTCAAATGATGACGTCATAAGCCAGACAAAGGGCTATTTTGAGGAGTTCGAAGGGAGCTACTTTTTGGAAGGGCTAAAAAAGTGGCAGGATCGCTGGAAGAAGTGTGTAGCCTTGAAAGGAGACTACGTCGAAAAATAGAACCCAAAAATGTAAGTATCTCGCACTCTTTTTTCAAACACGGGTACTTCTTGATCCGCCCTCGTATAATATATAAAATATGAATAACAACTTGCCATTTTGATGGCAATAGAATGTATGTTATAGGAAGGCCTAAGGGTACATTTAGACATTAATACTACATGAAACAGTGTAATCTATATCTATAAAAGAAAGCTGTCTGTATGTGTGTGTGTATGTATGTGTGTATGTATGTTCTTTATACAAATCCACACCGTTTGACCGAGAAACCTGAAATTTTGCACATAGGTCCGCTTGGATCAGGAAATTCTTCTAGGCTAGATTATATCTCCCTGAGGTTAAGCTACAATGAGTAAGGATAAAAATGGATGGGTGACGCAAAAAAAATGCACGTTTTTTGACATAAATGACATTTTTTCTCGAAATTTGTCGCGACGACCTATCAACTCAAAGCGAGAAAGTTTTTAGGCAAGGGCTTGAGCTTTCAATTGACATATCGATCGCGAATTTCTGATGAGCCGTTCTTGAGCTACGCCGGGTAAGGTAAAAAAATGGATGGGTAACATGTAAAATATTCACGTTTTTTGACCTAAATGACATTTTTCTCGAAATTTGAAGTGACGACCTATCAACTCAGAGCGAGAAAGTTTTAGGCAAGGGTTTAGGCTTTCATTTGACATATTGATCGCGAAATTCTGATGAGCCATTCTTGAGCTACGCCGGGGAAGGCCAGAAAATAGATGGGCGACAAAAAATATTCAGGTTTTTTTTTCAAACCTAAATGACATTTTGTGTGTGTGTGTGTGGTGTGTGTGTGTGGTGTGTGTGTGTGTATGGTGTGTGTGTGTGTGTGTGTGTGTGTGGTGTGGTGTGTGTGTGTGTGTGTGTATGGTGTGGTGGTGTGTGTGTGGTGTGTGTGTGGTGTGGTGTGTGTGTGTGTGTGTGTGGTGTGTGTGTGTGTGTGTGGTGTGTGTGTGTGGTGTGTGTGTGTGTGGTGTGTGTGTGTGGTGTGTGTGTGTGGTGTGTGTGTGTGGTGTGTGTGTGTGGTGTGTGTGTGTGGTGTGTGTGTGTGTGTGGTGTGTGTGTGGTGTGGTATGTGTGTGTGTGTGGTGTGTGGGTGTGTGCGTGTGTGTGCGTGTGTGTGCGTGTGTGTGGGTGTGTGTGGATGTGTGTGTGTGGATGTGTGTGTGTGGGTGGGTGTGTGTGTGCGTTGTGTGTGTTTGATGGGCTGGCGAAGCGGCGGGTGTAACCCGCTAGTTTAATATAATACTACCATGGGATTTATTACAACAAAAATATTTAAAGCTGTTTAAAATTATCCGCACTGGAATATTATTAAAAATTGACAGTGTTTTAAAATCTGACATCGAGGCCATTCATTCAATACCTCACTCGATGGGTTTTAATTAAAAAGTATACCAACCAGCCCACTTTTAGGGCCTCTTTTCCTTCTTTGACCGAAGTGCGGCCCCCTTAGATTTTTAGATCACGAAATTTCACTACTAAAATAAAATATAATTTGTTAACCACCCTACAGTCCCTACACCCTTGCTTTATTGGATAAATTTTAAAAAATCGTTTTCAATCTACACCAAAACCGCCCCAAAAATAGGTGAATTTCTAGGACCCCAATTAACAAGTGTACTAAATTTGAATTTTGAAGGATCCGGTAGTTATCATGGAACAGACATACAGACAGACAAACGAAAGGTATCCCAGAACCTCACTAAATACAAATAATAATGTTTTTTTTTTTAATACTTACACGTAACCCATGAAGATCAGGACTATTTTTAATCAAGTTCATGAATATATCCAGGGCTTGGTCTAAATCTTGTTTCAAAATTAAATAATAACAAGCTTCTTGTAGGGTAGTTTCGTCCAGATGGCCCTTGCCATGAAATTTTTCCTTAAGTTCATTTAGTATGGGCAGTGGATTGTACTCAGGATTCAATCTCATATTAATTTTAATGATGTCCATTCCAGATCCATATGATCCATTTTCATATGATTTCAAGTTGAATTCCAAGGCTTTCTCGAAATTCTAACAAATGAATAAAATAGTTGATGAGTATTTTTCTATGACTATCTTAGGTAACTAACAACCAACTTGAATATCTTGGTTCTTGGCACAACAAACTTTGAATTGGGTGATCGGGTTTAAAATTTGGTCATGTTTTTAGTGGAGTAAATTTAACTTAACTTTACTTTTAAATAAATATAAATTCCCGGCCTCAAATTTCCTTTGAATTAAATAAAAGGCTTTATTTCCTGGACTACGAAGGTGAAATGATTTATATTTATTGGAGACAACAACACCAACAATAGATTTAAGTGAGAATTCCACACACAAGTGCAAGTAACAAGTGATGACCTAATGATATTCTAATTATTTTACACCTTTTGATGTCTTTAATCATTTATTTCTTCTCAATTTATGCAAATTCATAGAATACAACAATTGGGAGATAGAAGAAGCATTACATCAAACCACAGGTCTATTACATCGAAATAATTTTATTTGATTTAACAATAAAATGCACGATGTACTATGGAGATATTGGAGATATGCAAGACATAACAATGATGTCATAATTATGTAAAAGCCCAGGTAGTGTATTGTCCAAATTGGCAGTGTTTTTTCGTTATTTTTTTTCTTGTACATACATAATTATATCTTACCATTTCATGTCTCTCATAAAACATTGCCAAGGTATGCAGTGTTAAAGGAGAGTTTGGACATAATTCAACTGCTTTCAATGCCAACTCCAAGGCTTTTTTGAGATCTTTGAAAGGATAAGGCAATTCAGATAATCCTCTTGATATTTTGGATAGAGCTGTGGCTGAAAGATCGTCATATTGCAGTGCCTCCCTAGTTTGTAGGAAAAAAACAAGAGTCTGATTGTAAATAATGGTTACATGATTTTATATAAACAAAGTTTAGGTACCTACTTTTCAATTAAATATATACATAATATGATTTTACTTTCAAGTACTCAATACCACATCGACCATTTGAAACAAATACATTTCAATGCATTTTGCTAAACTAGATAGGTAATCCCCTCCTATTCTTTTTTTTACCAGGTAACTGATACAAAATAACATATACCAATACTTTAATTACAGAGTTATAGTATTGAAAGTTTATACAATAATTATGCTTTGCTGCAAAATACATGCTTGTTATTACTTATTGACCAAACGAGCTCTTTCTATTAACTCGACAGTTTTACTCATAATTTATCTGTACAAAACTTTATTTGTTTTGGTTTTACTTGTCTTCTTATTATTGTTATTTTTTTTCTCCTTTAAACCAGACCATGTCCTAGCATGGTTATTACAGATACCTATCCAGGTACAAGACATGAGAATGTGATGTTACTTAACTGGAATCTCAATAGGACCTCTACCTATGAATTTTGTGCAATTCACTTAGAAAACTATTTATTGTGCTTCAACTGCTTCATACCAAAAGGTTGAGTACAATTGTTGTGGAACAAAGATAAAGGTTATATACATACCTGTATAGTTCCAAAGCTTTTCCGTTCAAGCCTTTTATTTGTTCACCAAAATTTTCCGGCCCAAACTTCTGGAACAGCTTAGTTGATAGTTCTTTATATGATGTTGCACAAAAAATTGCATATGCTGGACATTTCTTCTTGCTGTAGGCATTTTCCAGGGCGCAAATTTCTTCTTTTTCAGGGATCTCAAAAAATGTGCCAAGTTTTCTCAAACGACGCAGGACTTTACCCAACAGAAAATGCCACTCAGCCTCTTCTGGATTCAAGCTACTGCTTCTCGGATATCGTCCACCACAAAAGCAGAACTGTCCGGCCCATATTCATTGAATATTGACACTTTCAACCCAAGTAATCCTGCTTTCTCAATATTGCTCATAGACTCTCTTCTTTTGATCATCTGTACAACCTTCAAAAATAGAAATGAGATCATTTTAAATATTTTTTTCCAACACAACAACTTCAGGAAAATTCCAATTCCAAAATGAATAAAATCTAACATAATATACCTATAAAGTAAAAGACTATAGTTACATTTTCAAACTTTTAACTTAAAATCTAAGGATGTGTATGGACATCAATTGTCAAATAACTTTAAAAATATAAGAGATAAATAATAAAGAGCTGGTCATTTGGGTTATTATCTTTTATTCTGTGTCACTAATGTGGATTCTAGCAACTAAAAATAGTGACACATAGAATATTGACATATTGACTTTATACTTTAAAAATAATATTCCATGTATTTTGACATAAACAAACTGCCAAAGTACACCTAAAAAGATTTTGTTTTCTCTTATGTGCTTCTTTGTGTTGTTATAAAACAATTTTAGGGTAGCCTAGAATTATAGGATTTTTCTGTATTGCTAATATCCTATTATCATAATTTGCTCAAATTTGAAACTGATTGCTGTCCAAATCAAAGCAGCTACTCATTATAGTAACTATATTGCAATACATATTTAAAAATATTTAGTTTAAAAATACCTTACATACACATTAAAAAGACCATACATACATTTCTTAGTTCATTACAAGATTTTTTTTCTTTCTGGAATTTTCAAGTTGAGTATTTTAAATATTACCTACTTGGGAATGCATAAATGAATCAATGAATGCATAAAATGAAAAGTGTCTATTACTTTTGATAAATTTCTAATATTAGAAATGGGATGTATTGTGTTCGTTTTTGTAAAAAATAATAATATTCTTTGTGCAATTTTAATTTTTCATAACCTCCTGAGCAACTTTGGTTTTGTGTCTGTTTTTTTTTTTTTTTTTTAATACATAAAATCTCAAAATTGCTAAGTGTATACAATATGAACTAATCACGAGGAAGTATTGTGTTCATAATTGGCAGTGTATTTTCTGTTTCTTTATTTGATTTTGTTCTTGAAAATAATCCTAAATTGAATTAAAATGAGACTAATTCAAGTAATTTACTTTAGTTCTGAGACCTAAATCCTAATTTAATACTATTTCTATATCTTATTTTATTTTCATCTTGAAAATTAACTTTCATCCCCCCCAAAAACTTTTTGTTGATAATTAGTTCCTCTCGATGTATTTGCACAACAATAAACAATACAGAGAAGAAGAAAAAAGCACCAAATGCACATACGGATAGTATTCTACTCCAAAATACACTTTTGTTTTAGTGGTCACCGTGGTCGAGTGGGTTAGCGCGCTCGGCTTGCAAGCACGGTGACTTGGGGTTCGATCCCCAGCGGCGCAGAAATTTTCTTTACTGAACTTTTATGTCCAGGGTCCACTCATACCTATTGAGAAAAAAATGAGTGGTTACTTGTATGAGTAAAAACCAGTGGCAGCATTACCAGAGTATTAAGAAATTAATATAATAAAATTCAGAAAGTGAAGGAGGCTCTCAATAATGCTGCGCTACCCATAAAATTGTGCGGAGGCCTTGTGATACAACACAAATATATAACATAAATACCAACATTATTACTTAAAATTTTGCTGCCAAATACGAAAAAATAAATATACTATCTGGATAATTTTGTGAAGTGTTTTAAAAAAAAAAACTTACTTCTTGGGCTTTAAAATATTCACCATCATCAAAATAGTATCTTGCTTTCATGGCAAGTATAATGTGAAATAAAGATGCTTTGATTGATTCATAAAAACTATCTCTAATACCCTCAGCATCAATAATGGCATAAGCTTTTTCTACTGTTTGCCATGCTTGGTCCTTTTTATCTACTTTGAAGTAGTAGAAACTTAGACTTGTAGTGAAGACAAATCTGAAAATAAATAAATAAACATCTTTTGAACAAAATTTATAATAACCATTGACAGCAAAATTAACATGAACAACTCTTTTTTCACAGACTAAATCAATTTCATTATTAAAGTTAGAAAACACCCATTAGCACATACAATGAATGCCTACAAAAAAAATTTCTTTTCTTTCTCAGATTCAATTTTGAGCAAATTCTGTGATATTTTGACTATCAATAGTGTGATACAAACTTTTATTAAAGTGATATTGTTCTTTTTTTTATTATTCAATTATTGCTAACTCAACGGTAAAAGAAAATGAAAATTTGATTAGGATTGACCCCCAATGAAATAAATTGCACTACTTGAAAAATAAACTGGTGTGCAAAACACTAATATGCATATTGCATACATGTAAAATTTCATCAAAATCAGGTGTACCACGAGATATAAGCATATAAGTAAAAAGTTAGTGGTGAGGCGCATGGTCTCTATCACTGAGAACCACTAGTGCAAAGTTAATTAATTTAAAATGGGATCATTAACAATATATCTCTTATATGTGTACAAAATTTCTTCGAAATCCGTTCAGTAGGTAGTTCCTGAGATTTGCGTGTTACAAGGAATGTAACGTGTTACAAGGAAAAATATTATACAAAATAGGTGTTTGCCCCAAGTGCTTAATAGCCTAGTTACGTCCCTGTGCCTTAAACATAGAAACAAAGAAGTCTTGTTTACAATAGTAAAATTAAATTCATTGACATACAAAAAAAATCTGGTGTAAACATCAACACGACTTTCCTTATCCCCAAAAAGTAGTCGAATATCCGCCACTGTGACTCAACGGTAACAGATAACTAAAAACCAATGCCAAATTCGTAATCAGCACTTCATAATCATTGAATTTGATATGTCATAACCCCCATGTAGGATGAATAATAAAAAAGTTAGTCAAAGCGAGTCCCCCCCAAATACCGGTAAATTGGGGCCGAGTTCCAAAAAGTTCAAGATATCAAAAAAAATGATCAGAATAGACCCCTATTATTTTTTTAATCTAAGAAAATGTTGTTCTTTAAAAAAATTTGTATCTTTAACCAATTTAAAGAAGCGGCGCTTGCGGCTAGCATTTGCGGCCCTGTGGCCGCACAATGCGGCCGATTTCAACCAAAAGTTTCGTGGTTCGTCTGGTGTATAAAATTAATTTGTGTACCAAATTTCAAGTCTCTAGCTTTTACCGTTCTTGAGATATCCTGTTCACACACAGACAGACAGACAGACAGACGCACGGACCAATGGCTGAAAACAACTTTTTTGGTATCCTGAGGCCATGATTCGTCCAGAAATGTGAAAAACTGGGTAGGTCAAATTTTTGACGAATACAATACTTTCCTTATTATAAGATAAGGAAAGTAAAAAAGTCTAAAAGAACAACAATAACAAAAATCTCATAGTGAAAACTTACTTCCTCCACTGAAATTCATGTGATAGTAATTTTTCTGTTTCAGAATTTATTTTGTTATCTAGATTCTGCATCTTGGTTTCAATCACTTCTTTAGTACTAAAAATATATTCTGGAAAGCCCCAATCAAATGGACATTCCAATGTTTTGAGATCTTCATAAAGAGAAAACTCATCAATTTCTTTAGCCATTTTAACTCAGAAAATCACAGCAATACAACCTGAAAGTAATGGTTATAATTTTATAAGATAAGTTTAATAATTTGATAAGTTTATCACCCAACTATCCAACACAGAAAACACAAAGTCTTTCATAATGGTATTCAAAGAAATTATAAATGTGTTGGCATCCATTTATAAGAAGAAAAAAAAGAATGACAGTTTATAGAAATGTTTGAGACTTGTCAGTTATATTGATTCTGACCCTAAAAATAAAAAAAATACATACAGGGTGTATAAAATGGTCATGTACAAAAAGAAACCACACATAGTAGAGGCCAATTTGATTAATAAACCCCTATATCGAAATGAACCTAAATTGCTCATGAGGTTATGAAACACCCAGACATATGAAAAAATTGAAATATATAGGATCAAAAAATCTATTTAGGAAAAAAAAACAAACACAATACTTCCAATTTCTAATATTAGAAATTTATCAAAAGTAATAGATACTTTTCATTTTATGCATTCACAAGCGGGCTGTCACCCGCTTTGCGGGCCGAGGCATGGCCGTGAAAGCAAAAAATCCTTTTTCGCCAATGGCAGGTGTTGTAGTGGGAATTTCGAAAAATCCCTATAAGACAAAGATACCTACCAAATTTCAGCTTCCTAGGACTTACGGTTTGGGCTATAGAGCGATGATCAGTCAGTGTCTTTGACGTTTATATATTAAGATTGACTCATTTATGCATTCCCACTCACTGCCTATTAGAAAATGCCAAGTGACAGGCAAAACACCAAAATACATTAGCGCAGGATACTTTTCTTAGAACATGATGTGCTTCCCATAACTTTCTAAAGAGCCTAATATTCTGATGATGCAATCAAAACTAATACTTCACCATCTCTCCATAATGTGACTATGAGTAACTTGAGTTTGAATAATGATATTGCATAGACCAAGATTATTTTTCCCTCAATAAATTAGCACCTATCAACAAAGGTAATAGAAGAGTCTATTTGAAGATATAGCTATAAATTAGTATGTAAGGGGTAGCAATATCATTATTTTTCTGTTGAGGCTATTGCAAAGTGTTTGCACTTAATGAGTTTATAGTTTAAGTATTCGGCTGTGATTCATTCATGCAATGTATCATTAGATTTTTTCTATTTGTGTACTTCTTCACTAAGCTAGGTACTAACAACATGGTGTAGTTAATTGAAAAGTGTTTACCATGAATTCTTGAGATAACAAGTGAACTTAATCCAAGCTCCTCTCGAGAATCTCCACTCAAACTCAAGAAAGTCTTCAACAACTTCAAATTTCTCGATTTTGAGTAAATTCTTCTATCTACAATGAAATGTAACAAAGGAAAAAGGTCTAAAAACAGAAAAAAACTCTTTCTAGATTTTTTATTTTGAATATTTATATTTTCCTAGTACAGAATTTTAGATAAGAACACAGTGTTGTCATTAATTCTGTAGGCGTATTTTAAGTACGCCATAGACGTGAGGTTTTTTTTTGTCATTAATCATCTGTATAAGGCAGAATAAATTCTCACCAAGTTTCTCAAAAAATGTAATGATTTTTCTTTAGATCTACAAATTTTAGATATTTCTTATTGATTAAAGTTTTATCACCTCTAAAAAGAAGTTTAATAGTTTAAAAATTTACAAATATTGGAAGGTGCGTCAAAATATGATCATACGATTCATACCTAAAATCTTAAAATACGTTGTACATCTGAACCTGAACGCACTGCAAATTTTGGAACGTTGCTTACCTTCTCCGGCGCATTCAAATTTTTATCAATCCACTTTTTCCTCTCACTACCCAGTATCCACTTTTTACCGATGAACATTCGAGGCATGTGCATTCACATCACTACCTATCTTCAAGCTCTAGTTTACAACTTTCATGTGAATATTCATAAATCTTAATGTTAATTTTGCGGCTTTTTCTAAGATAAATAATAAATAAATTCCTATTTATTATAATCATAAATTAGGGAAGTTTTTCTTTTGATTGTCCTTTAACCAATAGTAAAAAGTCACTATTTTGACTTTTATTTTAATTGTTAAAATCTTTTTTGCGTGTTTTATTCAAGTTTGTTTATCTGCGAGAGAACGGCTTCTCGGAAAAATCGATAAAGCAGGCGTGTTAGCTTTCCTTGTGTGATACGTTTCTTGAAAAGAACGCAAAATTCAACTTTTGCGGGGATATCCAGTTTAATTCAGTAGGTAAGTTGTTTAATCAAATTTATTCTTATTTAACTTTGATATTAAAAAATTGAGGTTTATTATCATGTATCACAACAAAGGTATGGGAATGTCCTTCTCTTAAATAAAATTTAAAACATTTTGTATTTATCAACTTTAAAAAAAAAAAATCGGGTTTAATGTCGCTTTCAATTGCATGGTCATATCACGACGGGGTGTTACTCTCCATTCGTAGGAACCTCACAAACCTGCTACCCATATTATTAACCTCACTCAGCCTGGGTTGGGGTGGACTACCAGCATCACAAAGTCTTCACTTCGCTGGACGTTGTGTAACGGTGATTCTACAAGAACCGGTGCATGCAACGCGTCTTTGACGCTGGCAATGTATCAACTTGATGCATTATTACAACATAATACCTAGGTACCTACCTATATTAATGTCAAAGTCTTCAGAGACCAAGATATTTTAGTTACCTACCTGCCTATATTATCTTAATCTCCATGAATAAAAGAGAAATTGGGCGGATTTGTAACTTTGAGTGTCCGCATTGTTTAGGCGAAATTAATGAGAGATTGACCCAAGTATTTTTTTTTTTTTTTTTTTCGTTAAATTTTTTGTACAATTCCAGGAAAATTCTCAACCGTCCTCGAGTTATGCTCAAGGGTTGCCTAGAGAAACTTGAAATGCCCTGAAACTTGAAGTTTATCGCGATTACCTATACTATTTATATTTTATAGCTCAAAGAACAAAACATGCTTTCATTTAAGCAATTTTACGTCATATACTGGTGTGTGTTTTTGTGTGGTGTCTTTGCGAAGCGGGCGGGTGCAGTCCGCTTGTTTAATATAATGCAGGTTTGTAGAGTTTCCACTTTAGCCAGCGTCGATGGCACGTTGAATTCACCAAATCTTGTTTTGTCACTGAAGTTAAGCAACGTCCAGCGGACTTGGATGGGTGACCATCCATATTCGAACCCTCGTGATGCTGGCTTTTTCCGTCCCCACTTAGGCTGGGTAAAATGAATTTTATTAGATATTTGTGAGTTTTAGCGATAATTATGACAATACATAGTGGCAACGTTAAATCCAAATTAATAAAAAGTTCATTTACACACGCCGGGCCATACTAAATTAATACCTACCTATAATTGTTGAATGTTCCTAGCGCCTAACAGCTCGAAATTCATTTTTCTTGCCTTCAAAGGAGAGAAATGCTTGTTAGCCGCCTTCCTGCTCACCAGCAGGTTGCCAAGATGACAAAGGGTACCAGATCGTGTAGGTATATGCAAAGATATTTTAGGTGAAGTATTAATAGAAAGTTGTCTTGAGCTGTTTAATCAGAGTTGAATTCAGGGGAAGTTTGTATGTGCAGGTAGATTTGAATGAAAATTTAATGTTGAAATATTTGACAGTAAGAATAGAGGGTCGATGACAATATATAATGTGCCATCATTAACCTTAGAATCTTTTGGCACTGAGGAATTTTCTGATCAACATAAACAGGGTGTCCCGTATACAGATGCAAATATTTTGAGGGTAGGTTCAGCCCACCGTGAACTATCATATGAGCGAAACTTGCAGTGGGGCATTTTGCTTATTCGTTAAAGAGTTATGGCCAAATCCCTGTTTTTCCCACAGGCCTAGAGGTCACTTGGATCGATGCACGTTTTTAAATAAATGATAGCCAGTAGTTAACTTTTGACTTCATGTATTGATAGTCATGCATATTTCCCTTCAAATGCAGTTGGTTGCATGAAAAAATATTGAAAGACCAGAGAGATATTTAATCATAAGTTCGATACTTTTCTAAAATTTGATTTTTCCCCTTTTTCCCTTTCGTGAATTTAAAGTACTTCTACAATTGCAATTCTGCGTATCACTAGTTAAAAAAATACCCTCTGCTATTTTGTTTCAATAAATTCCAAGTTCTTCCAGACGCGTGAAGGAACGGATGAGATACCACCTATTAAACGGCACCAGAAGGAGAGAAACACATCTTTCAAATTTTGAATCTGGGCGCTATTGCATTTTGAAGAACACTCGATGCCTGAAGCGGTCTGTGTGACCATTTTTGTGCCAACTGCAAGTTATAAATGAAAATTTTCTGAGTACAAATAGTTCTATTAACCAACTATATCAATCAAATCTAATAATTAAAATAACAAGGCGATCAATTTGTTCGGTGGAAGAGAAAGCCACAAGCTTTAACCTCGCACTTGGTTCGCTACATATTCTTTTGGGTTCTCTTCATTTCATGTCCTGTGTTGCAGAATGTATCATGTTTGTAGTTTATCAATAAAGTATTAATAATAATAGTAGTAACCTGAAGGTTGGATGTTCGAGTTTTACCTAAGGTTAATTTTCGGCACTTTTTTGTTATGTTTTTGATATCATGATTGTGATAAACACAAAAATGATATTTTTAATTTTAATTCTAAAAATAAAATCACAATTTTTGTTGTTAGCGCAGAGTCTTTCTCCATGTGTATTCTTTGTCCATAATTACACCTCTGGTTGCTGCTTTCGTTGCAGCCTCTCTCATTTTTCCTCACGATAACCCTGTGACCCCGAAACCCCATTCACATAAAAATTTCACACCGACCGACCACTGTGAATGATCAATTTCCTTCTGTGAAACATCCCAGAACAGTGTATTTATACCTCAAATTACGCGCCAATTCTGTTAAAATTCAGCCAACTTTGAATTTTCCATCATGATTCAGAATGTTTTTTGAGCTTTGTGTGTCTTGCGTTCCATGATCTTTAAAGTGATATAAATGAGCTTTCTTTTTTCTAAAATTAAACATAATAGGGTATTTTTTTAACTAGTGATACGCAGAATTGCAATTGTAGAATTGCAACCAACTGAGTTCGAAGGGAAATATGCATGACTATCCATACATGAAGTCAAAAATCACTTACTGGCTATCATTTCTTTAAAAACGTGCATCGATCCAAGTGACCTCTAGACCTGTGGGAAAAACAGGGATTTGGCCATAACTCTTTAACGAAGCAAAATGCCCCACTGCAAGTTTCGCTCATATGATAGTTCACGGTGGGCTGAACCTACCCTCAAAATATTTGCATCTGTATACGGGACACCCTGTATATGGTAGGCTCCCTAGATAGGTAATTATATTATATATAAGTAGTTCGAACGGTAAGGCAGGTGCACTCGTATAGGTACCCTGGAGGTTCAAGCCCTAAGTAAGGCGAGTAATTGTGAGATCACGAAGATACTATAGTATGAAAACGAGTCCGGAGACCTCTGTCGTTAGTAATCCGTATGGATGGACTAGCCACCACTATCATGTCCATACATGGACCACTGCGTAACCTTGACTTGTGCATGAGATCATGCTTATTTTCATTGCTAGGTACTCAATAATTATGTGTACAAATTATGCAGCATCCATAGCTGATTACAGATCACAAAAACCTGAATCTTGTATTTCGGTTATTTTAAAATGTTAGAGTAGCACTGTAGGTACAGCAATAATCATAGGCAATAACCCCGCCCTTTAGTTAGGACATACATGTTTCTATATATTTTTTCTATTCTTTTTCATTTTTATTGTATTTATATTGTTTCCATTTTTTTCATTGTTAAAATAATTATTTGTAATGTACATATGTCCATTTGTATCTAATAAAGTGTTGAATAATAATAATAATAGGTACAAATATTATAATGTACTTTACTTAATTTATTATTATTGAAGTACAAGGAGGATCTCTCTAATGAGTCTAATGCAAAGAATAACTTTGGGTCGTTCAACAGATATTAGTTGTTGTCTCGAAGTTTGTCCGCGGACCTTTCCATCCCTCCTAATTATATCTCTTACGAATTCCGTCTGAGGCATAGGTACAAAAAAGGTCTCTTAATCAGCAGGGCATTCGCCGGAAACTTACGAGTGTTGGAGTTCAAGTGGTCAGGTACTGAGTTAATTTTTTCCTGGACGTTGCTTATCTTCATTGATCTTACAATAACTGGTGTATTCATAAAGTCATTGCCAGTGGCTTTAGTGTAGGCCCTGAAGTTCGTATTAGAGCTAATCTGCTAATTTAATAGGGGGACTTAAGGGGACTCAAGTAAATTAACAGGGGCACTTATGGGGGCTTAAGTATAAAAATTCAACTCGTTTATAATCCAATCTTGTGACTATGCATTAGTCCATAATATGACAATGAATCC
>CM044959.1:29537355-29557792 GCA_024516035.1 Bactericera cockerelli
CAAACCCCCAAGAAATTTTCTCAATCACAGTTTCAGACAGAAAGTCTACTTCCAAGTTTTACGACTTAAATTGAATACAACACGTCACCTTGAAACAAAATATATTATGAAAACAACACATTATGATCCAAGATTGGTTTATTTTTCCAACACCAAACGGCAGGGCTCATTTCACCTGGGCGAAGAATACGTTGAGGGTGTTGGAGTCCGAGATAACCAGGGGCTTCAAGTTTTTTCAAAAGGGTTTCACCTAAATTAAATTAAAAATTTCATTAAAAAGGGTACTTTTTTTTAAATTAAAAATTTTTAAAAATTTATTAAAAAATCGAAGAATTGGCCAAAGGGTTTGAGGTCTTACGAACTTGTGTCTTCACCAATCTGAGCACCCGCACAAAAGGGGAAAGATTTCATTCAGAAGAAATCGGAAAGAGTTTTCAGGTTTCCCAAACCACTTTTTGAAACACGTAACCGCTTGAAATTTTTTCTCCGTTTTTTACACTTTTTTACGATCACTCAAGATCTCTTTCTTTTCTTCAAACATCAACTGGGCGCTTTTATTTTAGATGGTTACTTCTTGCTTTTTCCCGAACGTTCTAAAAAGAAGCTTTTAACAAAAATGAGAACATCGGTACAAATCACATATTTTCTCAAACAAACAAAAAAGTGCCCATCGAGTGGGGTTTGTGAAACCGCACCGCACGATTACTCTAACCAAAAAAAATTTCGTTCAGCTACCTAGTAAAATATTTTTTTTCTAAGGATGAATCTCTTGATTTTTCCCCTGCTTATCTCTTTTACAAGTAGGGAGATAAAAGTATTAAAAGATGTGAAATGTATTTGTTATTGTTAATACCGCTTCCCGCTGTAATTCTGTTGGCATGTAAATTTTTTCAAATAGAACCTTTTAAAAATATTTTTTATGATTAATAAAACGTGAATAAACCAAATTCTTTGTATAAATTATCTCGATATATGTATAGGTCTTACAAACTCTCATTCAGCTGTCCCGTTGTCCCTCCTTTTCTTTCGTCTCATAACTCCTATTGATCATCCATCACAAGTCCGGACCTTTTTATTAGTTTTGTTCCAAGTTCCTCTGACTTCTGTTTATTTATATTTTCTAATGTTATCTCTTTGTCTATTGAACGGGCGTGTTTCTTTCTCTATCCTCTGGCCATTGTAGCTTCCGCTGTAAGAAAAAATTAATAGTCCTAACTTCATGCTGTTTCAGTTCGAAATCCTTTGCAACTTGTGTTTGTAAAGTTTATCTCATCTATAATATAATGTGTGTTGGAGTGATCTTCTTTTACTACTCCTATATTTGTTTAATGATGTTGATTGTTGCTCCCAGTGTTTATGAGGTTTTTGTTATTTGACGCTCCAAGCTATGTCGACTCAAGATTTATTAATGTAATTTTCGTCTTCCTCTTCACAGTATAACGATATAACATGTGACTGCTGCCTTTTTCGGTTACCTAGAAATTATTCGATCGTTTTTTTTCAAAATATGAAAAAATAGAAGATCCTGCATTACACATTGTCCTTTTAACATTTTTTGCAATGCTCATTACAATAATTTGGTTACTGATAATAAAATAATATGGGTTGGGCTGGAATGCGAGGTTTTAAATTAGAAAAAATACAAATTATAAGATCCATGCAAAAAAATATAGGTTATTTTATAAGTAGGTAGGTACATCATATTAATTCATATAAAAGATTACATTTAAATCATATAAAATTAAAATAATCAAAACCTAAAGAATAATAATGATAACACTTTTTAGTGGAAGGTAACCACCACCAGGCGAGGTTAATGCTCAAACCATTTTCTACCACATACCCCCCTTATTTTCTTTCAAAAGTCAGTTCAAAAAACTTTATTATTATAACTAAACCTCATAAGTTCATACATAAATAGTTCTTAAAGATTTTTTTGTCAATTTGCTGGCTTGGAATACATAAAATAATAATATATTCCATACTAGTAGGTACCTACATTGTTAACAACAGAGTTGCATTATTCGGATGTAAGTAAGTATACAATTTTCAACTCTACAAACAAGCTGCTTGCTTGAAAGTTAAAACCATGCTGCTGCTGGTACTAATAGTAATGATATTGAGGAATTAACTTTTCTAATATTTCATTATTTGTATTCGATATCTAAATCACGAATTATTTGTAATGCTGTAAAAAAATCGTGACAAGTTATTGTTTGTATTGTTAGTCTTATATGAATACATACTTTACACATTATTATATAGGTACTTAAGTAGGTACTTTTTTGTATATTCATTTTAACCTTTTACCCTTATAGGCACGATGCTTTGTTAAATTGATCTTTGGACATTTAGATATACCTACTCTCCGAAATATTTAGCAATAATTTGGTAATTCGAAGATATAATTGTTCCATAAAGACATCATTTGATACTTTAAGCAATTTTTTCTTTCGAAAAATTATGTCGATACTTGTATATTTTATTAAATATTTGTATTCCAGACTCTTAATTTAGTAGAGTTCACAAACAGGACCTTCTGACAGTTAGAAATGAATATAACCTTACCTTCGGTTTATAAGGGTTAACTTTTCTCAGAGAAATAGTCTTATACTTAATATGAATACGTATTATATGTATGTATAACTTACCACCAGACCCACCAGTACATAAACAACCGTGTAATTTAAGTATGAGTACCTAGTTAGTAACAGTAAGTTTACTGCTGAATTGAATAGTCTTAGAAGGAATACCTAAATGTACATTTATAATTATGTATGCTCACATGTGTAATTGTACCTATTTATATACACAACTTTCTTATTGATTATTTGGAATTTTTTCAACTCATTCATTTTCCCATACTGTGCACATCATTCTTTAGTGATCTATAATTTGGGATAGTCCTGGGAATCTTACAGCATATATTTTTTAAACAAGTTTTTTGCAATCATTTCCATAGAGAACAGTAGTACTTCTGTAACATCAGCTAACTTGCATTACATCTATTTTATTATACTTATACAAATCTCATTAAAATAAAAATGGAGTTTTATTTGTCACTTCCAATAATTCACACAGAATAATAGATAGGAACTATGTATATGTAAATCGTCACATCCACTAATATGTACTGAAAAATAGTAGTTTTGTCACATCCACTAATTTGTACAGAAGAATAGTAGTTTTGTCACATCCACTAATTTGTACAGAAGAATGGTAGTTTTGTCACATCCACTAATTTGTACAGAAGAATAGTAGTTTTGTCATATCCACTAATTTGTACAGAAGAATTGTTGTTTTGTCACATCCACTAATTTGTAAACAAGAATAGTAGTTATGTCACATCTACTAATTTGTACAGAAGAATAGTAGTCTTGGTCGCATCCACTAAATTATACAGAAGAATTGTAGTTTTATCACATCCACTAATTTGTACAGAAGAATAGTAGTTTTGTCACATCCACTAATTTGTACAGAAGAATTGTTGTTTTGTCACATCCACTAATTTGTAAACAAGAATAGTAGTTATGTCACATCTACTAATTTGTACAGAAGAATAGTAGTCTTGGTCGCATCCACTAAATTATACAGAAGAATTGTAGTTTTATCACATCCACTAATTTGTACAGAAGAATAGTAGTTTTGTCACATCCACTAATTTGTACAGAAGAATTGTTGTTTTGTCACATCCACTAATTTGTAAACAAGAATAGTAGTTATGTCACATCTACTAATTTGTACAGAAGAATAGTAGTCTTGGTCGCATCCACTAAATTATACAGAAGAATTGTAGTTTTATCACATCCACTAATTTGTACAGAAGAACAGTAGTTTGGTCACCTTCACTATTACGTATTTTTTTACATTTAACTAATATGAAGAAGATTTTACCTACGTCTACAATTTTAATCTATGTATAATCTTAATATATAAATGTCAAAGTCACTGACTGACTGACTGACTGATCATCACTGTTTCTCCAAACTGGTAAGTCCTAGGAAGCTGAAATTTGGTAGGTAGCTTTGTCTTATAGTCTAGATGGGCAATAAGACGGGATTTTTCGAAATTCCCACTACAACACCTGCCATTGGCGAAAAAGGACTTTTTGCTTTCACGGCCATGCCTCGACCCGCAATTTCTATGTATAAATAAACTAATACTTTCGGTTGAAATAATACGCCAATTTTTTTTTTTTAATCTTCACACAACAAAAAAAAGACATTTTTATAAAGAAAGTTATTCTAAAAGACGGAACCTATTCACAACATTATCTATCAGACATCATAATTAATTTAAATATCATACTATTCTTTTTCCAGACGGAAGTGCGACATAAGATCTGCGTCGGACATGGCTGAAAATGATATCAAACCGAAAGATCTAACGTCCAACAGGATACTCTACCCAGCTAGTCAAATTAAAATGAGGTAAGAGTAATTGAATATTTTTTTTTTTTCGATAGTTATAATTATAATAAAAAAAATGTGTACTTAAAAATGATCACAATAAGGTAGAAGTGTATCTTAGGAGGTGTCATATTTTATGTAAATCAAAATTGTACTTAAAAAAGAATCAAATCAAATCAATCACCAAAACATTGTATAAAAGATGAAAATAAAGTAATTAATAAATCTTTATGCGAGACGTTAAAAAACCTCCAGGTAGTTTTGCATCCATATTGGCAGATTTTTTTAAAGTAAATATTTGTATAGGTGTAATTATATCACCCGTGGCTCAGTGGTTAAGAGCATTGGTTGCTGACCCGGAGGCTGTGGGTTCGAATCCCGACCAGTGCGGAAAATTCTAACCGAGTTTTCCATTTCCAGAATGGCATGGATGTAAAATGGTAAAGTTCCCTGAAGTAATGCGAAAGCGGTTCCGGGGCACAATTACCTTCAAAAAAAAATTATATTATACGTAGGTAGGTGTAGGAGATGCTGAGTTGCTACGGCAACACAAGTTGTTGATCGGAAAATACTTCTTTTTTCTTTTTGAACCATTTTACCTTCAGTTGAATTTAGGAAACGTTTGATTGAATTGTAACAAATATAAATTTATCTTGTTTAAGTAATAAAAGTTCTTATCATTTATTTACAATAGTGATGGCCGCGAACTGCGAGGCGAGGCGAACTGTTCGCGCGAACTGCGAGCGCGAGTTTAGCAAAAACTCGCCTCGCACCTAAAAAAGTTCGCGCGAGGCGAACTGTAATAAAACTCGCCCCGCGCGAGCGCGAACCGTCATTTCTGCGAGGCGAGGCGAACTAGTTCGCGCGAACAGTTCGCAGTTCGCGCTAAATACTATGGTAATCCCATAGGGAAACTTTTGCAATAGGAGCGTTTTAATAGATCATTTTATTAGAATTAAAAATACCAAGCGGCTTTTTTTGAAAAGTAAAGCCATTTGGAATTTTGGGGTGCTGCCACATAAATCGGACTAACATGGGATTTATAGATTCGCAGTTTCAGTATTTATTGAGTTTGAGTTTCTTTACCATGCCAATCATAAGAATTATTTTAGAAATGTGTCATGCTTTTCAATAAGTACGAGCAAGGACTTGAGAAATCTTCCCTTTTTCTTTTTCGTCCGGGCGTGCTGCAGTTCCGCAGCTCCCTAGCACCGGCCGTGCCTATAATTACATATATTCCATTGTTTAGTGTAGTGCAAATTTTGACTGTTATATTTTCAGTAATTACTAAACCTACAAACTAGAATCTGGACAAAGGTAGGTTTTTCAAAAACCATTCCAATTCCAAGAAATTGATAGGTAACACACCGCTCCATCAAGTATAAATAACGAACCGAAAATGAATGACTCATTCTTATGAAGATTAAATTGAAAAGGAGGAAGGCAAAAATTCAACCCTTAGATAGACAATACAATAAATGAGGAAAGAAGTTGTAGTTAGTTTTTCGTGTGAAAGACAATATTAATGGGCATCTTGGCATGATTTGGATACCTAACATTAAAAAATCCTTCCCAGATTAAATTAATTAATAAAATGTTTTAAAATGTTCTCGGTAAAGAAAATTCACGAACGTAGCTCCTTACTCTTCAAGAACGAATTGATAACTGATTTTCGTATAAAATAAAAAAAAACGCTTGCATACGAGTCTGCAACCATTGGGACATTTTCATCTTTACTATTCAAGGTCTAAAACTTAACTGACCAAATTTCGTATTGTGCGCATGACACATATTGTGCGCATGACACATACTTTTTCTCTTCTCTCTTTTTATAATTTAATATTTCGTTACATAATTTCGTTACATAATTTTGGTTATGTGCCAGAGCAAAGACATGAAAATGTCAAAATTCCTATAGCTAGGTATGTGTACTGTGTCCCATATTTGATATGTTTTTCGGTCGAACGACTTGTGAACATATGCATTAAATATATCAAAAGAATTGTTAAAAAACAGAGATTTTATTATTCCTTTTTAAAGAACGATTCTGCATTGTTTTCATACTTTTTTAGCACTAGACACTCTGGAAGCGCGGGCGAACTGTGCGAACTAAACTCGCGCGAACTGCGAGGCGAGGCGAGCGCGAACCGACGTAAGCGCGAGGCGAGGCGAACTCAAAATTTTGCGAGCGCGAGTTTCAAAAAAGTTCGCCTCGCGCCCTGCGAGGCGAGCGCGAGTCAAGCTAAAGTTCGCCTCGCCTCGCGCTTTTGCCATCACTAATTTACAAAGTACGCTGATGTTACATGGTGTCAGGAGTGGGGTGATTAATTTTATTGAGTGAATTAAAATTAATAATGGAATGTCACGTACCAAATAAGTTCGACGGAGAGCAGGAAAATCTGAATGATCAGTGGAAGAAATTTATACAACAGTTTGAACTATTCTTAAAAGCGTCGGAGAAAGAGGCAGCTAAAGATGACGGTAAGGTAGCATTACTTTTGAACATAGGAGGAGAATCACTGCTTGATATTTACAATGCTTTGGAACTTAGTAAGAAGACAAAGTATAATGAAGTGAGAGATGCATTACAGAAATATTTTGAACCCACTAAGAATATTATTTATGAAAGGTATAAATTCTTGAGTTATCCTCCACAAAACAATGATCAAAGTATTGACCATTATGTGTTAGAGTTGAAAAAACGAGTGACCAGTTGCGAATATCATGTTGAAGAAAGAAACAATATGGTTAGAGACAAATTCGTAATGGGAGTGAAGGACATTAACTTGAGATGTAGATTCCTAGACGAAAATAAATTAACCCTAGATCAAGCAGTGGATTTAGCCAAGAAATATCACACAGTAAGATACCAATCAAATGATATGTCCAAGTTAGATATGACTAGCAAAGAAGAAAAATATGAGAAAGAAGTTGATTTTGTGAGGAAGAAAAGATTTACTAGTCAGAATGATTGTAATAAGTGCGGTAGGTTCCACAATGACAGTATGATTTGCCCAGCTATAAATGGGATTTGTTATTTCTGCCAGAAAAGAGGACATTTTGCCTCAAAATGCATTTTGAAGAGTCAAAGTAATGATAACTATACTGACAGGTCAAAATTATTTTCTAAAGACTACAGAGATAATAATCGAGCGTCTTATGGAAACGGAAGGAGAGTGCAGTTACTGGAAGAAGAGAATGCTGAGTATTCAAGGAGGCAGGCTTCGAATGAAAATGTGATGGAAATGTTACAAGTAGATTCTTTGGGTAAAAATATCGAAACCGAGTGGAATGAAAGAATAAAATTAAAGAATAGATACATAGAGTGTAAATTAGATACAGGCGCACAGTGCAACGCTATTTCATTAAATTTGGTTAAATCTTTGTATTATTCCGATAATGATTATGTACTAGAGAAACTGATAAAGCCAACTAATATGAAATTAATTGCTTACAGTAATAATACAATTAAACCAATAGGTACTATTGTAATACCAAGCTTTATCAAAGGCAAATATTATCCTTTAAAATTTGTGGTGGTTGATCTAAAATCAAAACCTATCCTAGGATTAAATACCTGTTCTAAGACTGGATTAGTTAACAGACTATCAAGCAGTGATAAAATTTTTGAGTCAAAAGAAGATTTAATTTTTCATGAATCAGTATTCACAGGGACAGGAAAGTCCCCGGAAAAGCATAAAGCAGACAGCAATATTTTCATCAATGAATTGGCTCCGGGTCCAAGTTATCCAGCACATGAGAAGAAATTGAAAATGGCGTTATATGCCACAGAGAGAGAGACGGATTTCCAGCAGGTAACAAGTAATGTACAAAATAATTCATGGCCAATGGGAGGGAAAAAATTAAATAAAGAAATCAAGCTACCTACTGAGGCCTGGGAACAGATAGGTTCTGATATCATAGAATTCAAAGGAATAAATTATTTAATTGTTTATGATTATTATTCAAAATGGATAGAAGTGGAGCGATTAAAAAATGGCGATTCTAACGAGCTAATAACTAAATTTGAGAAAATTTTCTCCTATCATGGAGCTCCAAGCACTATTATCTCTGATGATGTACCGTATTCTTGTGTTCAATTCCAAAAATTCCTAAAAGATTGGAATATAAGAAGTACAACATCAAGTCCGAGGTATTCAAAAGGAAACGGACTGTCCCAGAAAGCAATAAATATTGCAATGGAAATATTGGAGAAGGATAATGGAAATTTAAATGTGGCATTATTGCAATATCGAAGTCATCCAATAATAGGTATTGGATTTTCTCCCGCTCAAATGTTATTTGGTAGACATTTGAAAGAAAAAATAATCCAATAATTTTACTAATGTCAAACTTGGTAAAAAAAAAAAAAAAAAAAAAAAAAAAAAAAAAAAAAAAAAATCGCTCAACATAGTTTTTGTCTGATAGCAATGAAGAAAAGAGAGAAGAATTCACCAAGAGCTTTCCAGGAACAGGGAAAGATTCTGAGCTGAGGCTGCCTTCACATTATCAGGGGAGGATGTAGGAGATGATTCTTTCACGTTGTCAGGGGAGGATGTAGGAGATGCTGAGTTGCTACGGCAACACAAGTTGTTGATCGGAAAATACTTCTTTTTTCTTTTTGAACCATTTTACCTTCAGTTGAATTTAGGAAACGTTTGATTGAATTGTAACAAATATAAATTTATCTTGTTTAAGTAATAAAAGTTCTTATCATTTATTTACAAAGTACGCTGATGTTACAGTAGGTAATATAGAAATAAACAGCCTCCGTGGCGTAATGGTTGTGACTACTGCCCGTAGTCCAGAGTTCCCGAGTTCAACTCCCGGCTGGGGCAGACTTTTCGAAGAATATTCTGTTCCATCCAAACACGTGAGGCTGCCATTACCCAGGCTGGGTGAGGTTAATGTGGGTAGCTGGTACGATTCCCAGCGAATGGAGGGTAAAACCCCCGTACTAATACAGGACGTTAAATCAAATAGAATCGTTGGCGTTAGGAAGGGCATCCAGCCGTAAAAAATGTGCCAAAACCAATCAAACTCAACCATGAGGTTCAACAACGTCGACCCTGCTCGAGCGGGATAAGACAGAGAAAAAGAAGAAGGTAATATAGAAATAATTTGCAGTAAGGCAATGTTTTTGTTGAGCAAAATTGGCATGCTTTTCGAGTTTTACAGTAGCAGATTTTAACACGATTCGCATACAATGTGTGCAATCTACACTAATTGATAATAATTTGTTTGTTTAGCCAGCGTCGGTGGCACGTTGAATGCACCAGTTCTCATTCTGTCACTGAAGTAAAGCAACGTACCGCGAGGTTAGGACTTGGATGGGTGACCATGGCTATTCCTGGCCCAATCAAGCTGGGTGAGGTTAATTTGAGTACCTTGTTTGTAAGTTTCCAGCGAATGAAGAGGAAAACCCCCGCCGGGTTATGACCGCGCAGTTAAGCGACGTTAAAAATTAATGTTTATAGTATGTACCTTAGAAATTCGTTTTAGATCAGACCCATTTTTTTCTGCTTTCTTCTCTAAATAGTCTTGTCAGCTGACTAAGCTCATTGGAGTTTTACATTATAAAATACCATACTTGGGTTGAAAATCGCCTATCCAAATCACTTTGGGGTACATTTCTACTACATGAATCTAGTGCCAAGAAAGAAATAAATAGGTACTTTCTGTAAGAAATTTTATTTTTGCTTCACCCTGTATTATATTACAAAGCAATAAACTGCAAAATATATAGTGTTATTAGTTTATCTAAATACAGTTACTATCGATATTTTTTCTCAATATAATCTAGAGGTATTTTTAGTTTTAAACAAACATAAACGTCACCCACGTCTTAGCATCATAAAAAGCAACAATCTCACTAATAATAATAATAAACCTACGTCCGAAAGTAATAATTATAATTCTTATAATAATGTATCAATATAATTATATTATGTGCATAGGTATCATGCATTTATAACAGGAGAGTGTTTGGCATCGGGCGGGAGTAGATTCTTAGCAGCTCCAGTTTGCTTCTAGCTTCTGTTTCCGAATGGAAATCAATTCGTCGGGCCGTGTTTTATTACAAATCGCTTGGATCCGTGTTCTATAGCTGCCATGATAATGTGATACTGCTGTGAATTTTTTGTTCGTTGTCTCAACGTTTCTTTAGTCTATTACATTTAGGTCATTCGAGACATAGGTTTCAACCTCCATTTGTTATAAACTAGCTCACCACATGAACCTCACCCAGCCTAGGTTGATCCAGCATCACGAATGTTCAAATTTGCAACCTATCGAAGATCTAACCTCGCTGGACGTTGCAACTTTAGTGACAGAAGAAGGACTGCTGTATTCACTGTCGCGTCGCCGGCTTTGTCTGTGCTGTGACAGCTGAGCATAAATAGGAAAACGGAATCCGGTATTGAACCCTTACGATGACCGGACGGAATCCGGTATTGAAATATTGACGGGACGGAATCGACGAGACGGAATACGGTAAAAAAAAAGGTAAATGGGACGGTATTCGGTGCTTCCCAACAACATTCCTATTTTCCCAGATAACCAATTGCAAATATTTTCCGTTTTTTGAAAGTCGATAAAAAGACCTTAGCCATTTATTGTGTAGGTACCGACATTATAAACTATTTACTGAGGGTCGTGAATTGACCACGTCCAAGATAAACAAAGTAATAACCGCATCAGTAGCAGCAGTATCCACGGAACAGTTTAGGAATCCGCAGTGTTAATTGTCCGCACACGATTTTGTTCTGACCGGGAGTCGAGGTGATAATTGCGTGATCTTGCTCCAGCTTGGTGAGAATGTTAAATGATTTTCTGTTCTCTAATGGAACGTTTGTGGAGGTCTGAATTTTTCAATTCTGTTCAATTAAAAGCGGTGCGAATGCATGCAGTCCGTGCATTCAGAGTTGCTAGTTTTTTGCCTTCATTTAATGCAGACTAGCGAGGAACTAAGCTCGTATTATTATTGAGATGTTAACAAATCGACTGCAAAAGAGAAACATTATTTCCTTTAAAAAAATTCCAGTTAAGATACCATACGTTTATAGTGATGGAGAATTGAACCCACAGTTTAAAAGTACTGTTTCACATTATCAAAGTACCAGTTCAAATCAAGAGTACCGTACTTGCTCCTTGATTTGGCACTGTTAATATGGTGGTGTTCATCCTTAAAAAATGGGGTGATTTAGTTGACAAATTTATATTATCTAATCGCTGAGCTAAATTTTTACGAAACTGCCTTCTGTGATTATGCAAAGTACAGTTTGTGCTCTAATAAGTCGTGTGATTTTATAATTTGAAATAAATTGATCAGATGCAGGAATTCAGATCGCCTTGTAATTTATAACCAACGTGATTGTGTAAATTTTATTGGACATAATTAAATTTAAAAGAGGAAAAAATGCTCCATCTTTAAGTTAAATCTTATATTATAAAATGATCCTGCATAACTAATTATGTTTGCTATCTTCTCCAAAACTGTTTGTCTGATCTTAATAATATTTTGCATAATTGCTCATGGTAGTGTCTAGGTGGTTTTGGTCGGTAGAAAAAAAATTGCAAAAATCTAAGGTACCTAATTATTCAGATTGCTTGATTTACAAAAGTTAAGCTTTTTCAGCCAAAAATCTAAGTCTCCTAGTAAAAAATAAGCAGTCTTAATTGAAAGGGATAAAAACAATTATAACAAAAGTGGCTAGTTTGTATCCAAAGTAGCAGAAATGTGGCTAGATTTTACCATACATATTTGAGTATGGCATTATCTAAAAGACCAATGGGGTAATAATATCTCAGTTTGGGTACTGGGTAGACCGATACCTTATCAATGTAAGTAAGGCGGGGCTTCAAATCCCAGCCGATTCATTTCATTCACACAAAATGTTAATACGAGTATTTACCTTAAGTACCGACGGCTGCTCCTGAGTTCCAGCCGAAGTCATGGCCCTATATTGTTCTTTCCCAATTCTACTCTAATACACAATGAGGCATTGCCGTTCATCGTTGCATTTGGCGCCACCGCACTGAAGTATGTACACATTATACACCCAAAACAACTATTTGGGTCTATGATATATTATATATTTACAACTTGGGGGTTTAAAAATGTGCTCAGCACAGCATATACATAGATATACTCATGCGCGGATATAGGGGGGGGCACGGGGGGCACGTGCCCCCCCAGATTTTTTCGGTAAGCGGTGTTTCTCAAATTTCATTATACCTAATCCCGTAAAAAAAAAAGATCTCAATGAGTTAGGGCGGCACGGGACCCAAAATAATTCCCAATTCTAAGGCTAATCCTGTAAAAAAAATGATCTCAATGAGTTAGGGGGGCATGGGACCCAAAATAATTCCCAATTCTAAGACTAATCCCGTAAAAAAAAAGATCTCAATAAGTTAGGGGGGCACGGGACCCAAAATAATTCCCAATTCTAAGACTAATCCCGTTAAAAAAAAGATCTCAATAAGTTAGGAGGGCACGGGACCCAAAGTAATTCCCAATTCTAAGGCTAATCCTGTAAAAAAAAAATGATCTCAATGAGTGAGGGGGGCACGGGACTCAAAATAATTCCCAATTCTAAGACTAATCCCGTAAAAAAAAGATCTCAATAAGTTAGGGGGGCACGGGACTCAAAATAATTCGCAAGTCTAAGTCTAATCTCGTAAAAAAAAAAGATCTCAAAAAGTTAGGGGGCACGGGACCCAAAATAATTCCCAATTCTAAGAGTAATCCCATAAAACAAAGATCTCAATAAGTCAGGGGGGCACGGGACCCAAAATAATTCCCAATTCTAAGAATAATCCTGTAAAAAAATGATCTCAATGAGTGAGGGGGGCACGGGACTCAAAATAATTTCCAATTCTAACACCAATAAGAAATAACTAAAATAATAAAGTTGTCAAATCCACACAGATTGTCCGAGAAACCTGAAATTTTACCTATAGGTCCATTTGGATCAGGGAATATATCTCTAGGGTTCAGCGACACAAAAAATCACATTTTTCGACCGAAATGACATTTTATTCTCAAAAATTGTCGTGACGGCGCCGCGGCGGCGTATCAACTCAAAAAGAGAAAGTTTTAAGCAAGGGTTCAAGTTTTCATTTGAGATATCAATCACGAAATTCTGATGAGCCGTTCTTGAGCTACGTTGAGTAAGGACATAAAATGGATGGGTAAACAAAAAGTATTTACGTTTTTTGACCTGAATGACATTTTTCTCGAAATATGTCGTGACAAACTCATAGCAAGTATGTTTTTGCAAGGGTCTTCATTTGACATATTGATCGCAAAATTCTGATGAGCCATTCTTGAGCTCCAGTAAGGAGAATAAATGGATGGGTGACACGAAAAATATTGACATTTGTGTGTGTATGTGTGTGTGTGTGTGTTTGTGTTAGGCTTGTGAAGCGGCGGGTGCAACCCGCTAGTTAGGTATATTGTGCGATTGTGCCCCCCCAGTACAAGAGGGCTATATCCGCGCATGGATATACTGCTATGTGTACCTTACCGAATTCCTTTCTCTTATTTGATTGCGTGAGGCGAATAATCGGGGCTCATTTCGTAAGATAATTATGTAGTTCTTGAAACTATTCTAATCGTAGAATGCCACTATGACCATGCCTATAGCATTCTTCGTCAGTATTTGAGTATACCGAACGTCCGGTTTGCCTAAATTGTGTAGGTAATCGTGCTTAATCCAAAAATGTAGAGACATAACATTAAGATTTAATTAATCAGAATTAATTACATTTACTTTACCTAGTTCAATTCAAATAGCTTTACTTTCGACACATAAGTATTTTTTTTTTTTCTTTCCCTTTCACATTTACCAAGTCTATTTTTTCTCTCTAAGATATTTCGTAAATTTGATAGCTCGTGAAAACGAGACCAAATAACTATACATTGGAACATTGGGTATTACGTTTACTCTGGGAATTGTTGATTTGATTTGAGTATATGGCAAATATACATCTAATCCTTTGTGTTGGACTAAATCTTAAGTAATTTATTAGAAAGTTGAATGCTAGATAGTATTGAACTGGGCCTTTCAATCTGCTAACAGAGTTGAGATAGAGACAGTTAATTAGTTATTAATACCTTTTGAGCGTTGTGTGAATTGATGTGACCAATACTTCGATAAGCTGTGTTATGACACATTATATTGTGCTGAATAAGCTGGGGCATTATGCAAGCGACATCGATCGCATCTTCGTGCGGACTTTCTCCCACAAGTCCGGTCGTTCAAATGTCACCAGGCCTAATAAAGTTAACCTTCGCTGTCTTCCTCACGAGCCAAACTTTCTCTCGGGATCATCCATTAGCCGCTCTTCAACTAATCTATCTCACTCGCCATTTGCATGTCCAAATACTAGGTATTTCCAAAAAATTGAAAACTTGATTATTTCGGCGCTAGGCAGGCGTCTGGTTATTAAGGTCAAATGTCTCTGTGATGTTAAAACATTACGAGACCAGATGACCTACCATGTCCAGACGGGTGATATTTACTGGAATTTTAAAATGTATTCTGAATGATAAGTACATTATGTTCCACGATTTGAAATATTATGTTATTAAAAGATTAATGCTATCCGAAAAACACAAGTTCTATAAAGCTGAATTTAGTTAGCAAGAGAAGGAAATTACTGTCAAATTAGGCTGTAAGTTATCAAGTTTAGCACTAGTGCTAAAATATGAAAATCAATATTCAATATTAAGTTAATACCTACATATTATGTTACTCTTGAAAATAAACAAGTTCTTTCTTCATTAAAATTATGGTAATAAGATACCTACATTTATCATTTATTATCTACTTATATTCATTGAAAAAATTGAAATCGGAACAAAAAAATATTTATTTTTACAAAAATGAACACAATAGTTCTGATTTCTAATATTAGAAATGTATCGGAAGTAATAATTGTCAGACGAGCCAAACAAATTTCATCTACAGTAATTTTACAAGACCAAAATTTTAGTTTAATATTATGCTTTATTATTTTTTAAACAAATTAATCTGAAAATAACTTTTTCGGCTTTCTAATAAATACCTACATTTAAAAAAAATGTTACCTTTAAATTTCTTCCTGTAGGTAAGTGAACTCTCTTACTACTTGCTAATTTGATTTGTCTTGGGTTTTCCCTCTTTCTACGTTTCTATTATAAATATGCAGTATTTAAATATATATTTTTTTAAAACCTATCAAAAATATGTTATAATATCTCTTTCATTTAGAACTCGTTTCATTTAGAGTAGTACCTAATATGTTGTATTACACGATCTTTTCATTTTCCTTTACATAATTATCATTCATGTTTTCGTTACTATTATCTTGATAATAATACCCTGTAAAAAGAATCGGTAGTTCATTTGGTATTCATTATGAGAAGGATGAGTGATCTATTTGGTACAAGTGATCCATCAGGTTAGTGAGAAGTGATGCACTCGCGGTTCACACCATATGGTCGAGAGAGATAAATATATCATTAAAGTTCACAGGCATATTAGAGCCAGAGCTCCAGTCTAAATAGGAGTAGATTAAACCTATAATGTTATTACTACAGTCAGAGAGTGAGGTACCGGCTGATAATTAGGTACTTAGTTTTCTCAGAGTCTAGTTAGACACCAGTGGTAAGCTTTTTAAGAACTTTATCTGGAAACAAGAAGTTGAAAACACAATACTTCCAATTTTTAATATTAGAAATTTATCGAAAGTAATATAGGACATTAAGTACTTTTGTAAAATGGGTTTTTTCCAAGTACCTATTAGGATAGAGCTCTGAGCGTTTTCTATCGTCAATATTTGGTTGCAAAATATTAAAATATGTTAACCTTGTAAGTAGCTTTTTAAGCCTTTCGCTATAACTATAGCTTTCTTATCACAAAAATCAATATAAAGTAATCTGATACTAAAATGTTCATCAAATCATTATCAAATAATGACAAAGGGGGGGGGAGTGCCAGTGTTTTTGGGTACCCTTTCCTCCAAATTACTTGTAAAAATAAATAAATTAGTCTTATTATTATTTTGAGAATAAATACCACCTATTCCACCTCATCTTGTAACTTAAAAAATATCCAAGAAGGTAATTGCTTAACCTGAGCCAGGCATAAAAGAAAAAATATTCGTGAGTCATCCGCAACTAATAAAAAGAAATAATCAGTTTAATGAAAAAACTTGCTGAAGAAAGGATAAACATAAAACAAAGTTAAAGATTGATCACTGAACAATTTATTTTAACACCTGTCAAAATTTGGGTACATAGCTATTGCAGATTATTGAGCGTAATAGACTGAGAAAAAAGAACTATAAACTATTTGAGTTCTGTGTTTTTTTTTTCAATTTGACCAGACATTTTATGTACTTTCTTACCTTTTGTACTTTGACGGATTTTAAATAGATCACATAATAAATAATTATTTAATGTTTCTGTTAGAAAAAATTGACACAGATCTACTATGAAACAAAGGTCTGATGAAGAAACAATTAATTAACCGTTTAAGGTAATTATTTCCAAAGTTGTTCATAATTTAATGAAACTGGGTATCAAAACCAAGAGCGTGGCCTAAACCTTAAATTAAAGAAGAATAAAGAAGTTATTCTCTAGTTAGGTAGATCTTGGCCTCATCTCCAGGTATCTCCCTAATACTTAATGATGAAAAACTCTTCAGACGACCAAAGATTGTTTAACAGATACATCTTTGCCAGAAAGCCTCTAGAAAGTAATCAAGAAAAGGATCTGGGATAAAGTATCTATTATGAAGAGCTGGAAGCACTAATCAACCAAGTTATTAAAGAAACTGCAACGAGACAAGATCTTGGAAGCTCATTTGCCTCAGAAACTTATTCATCTGTGTGACGGACACAGTTATAACTGTCAAGAAACAGCTTTTATCTCTCAACAATATAATGGAGATAAAGGACTAAAATTTACCAACATAATAATTACCATAAATGAAAAAGTAGAAGCGGTGTTGTATCTCACGAACCTTATACTTAGCGGACGTGTTTGCTTCAAATTAACTGCGACCAAAGCAAACATTACACAATTCAAGATAATGAAGGACCTGTACTCAGTGTTTAGCAATCCTGCAGTTCACAATGAATCAAAGTCGCTAGTGAGCCTGGTATAAAATCAAATCCAAGCACCGAGATGAAAGGTGTAACTCCGGTAGCTGGGGCACTGTGTCGTAATCAACAACTTCATACTGATGTCCAATTAATTGGATACATTATACCTGTGCAGCGCTATAATCAACATAAACATAATAGCGGCTGGGCAGGTATCCTATCCGAGATCAGACGCGATCTTGAAGAAGGATCAGAGATTTGCTTGTAACGCATGAGGTGATGCCAAAAACGTGTTGGATACCTAATTTGAACAGTGTTAAAAAGGAAAAGAAAACAAATGAGAATGTCCTTTTTGCGATTTTTTTTTAAACATTTCAGCAATCGGGAGTTTTCTTATTTTTTCAAGCACCAAAACAAATCATTTAGGCTTCAATTTTTTCTTAAAGTTATACCGTTCTGCCGTATAGTACCTATAAATAGTTTGGACCTACAATCTGTGTAAAGCTCTCTCTTTATCTCTCCCTTTTTAATGAGAATCATTAATTCAAGGCCTACAGCCTCCGTGCAGGCACGTGAGTGGATTATCCACTATTTAGATATTCATGTCTTCATCATTTCTCTAACTCATTCTTTACGTAAACACACTCTCACAATGAAATGTTCTTAAATTATGTTGAAAAACATCTATTTTATCTGAATATGTATGTTCGAAATCCTACGCGATCTACTTTGTTCATTGCTCAACAAGATGCAATAAATATACCGATCACACGAATCTATTCGATTATAGATGTTTTACCTATCTGGTTTTAAATAGACAACCATCTAATCAGATGTAGAGAGATATCTTTATTTTGAAACAGAGTAAGAATAGTTAATAGTTATATCTACTTTTGTTATTTTTTTTCCTTTTTCTTTCATGGACATAAAAAACACTGCTGAATAAGATTCAGTATTTTTTATTTATTTATCACTTACTAAGTTACAGTTATGAATTTGAAATATCCTTTAACAGCGCGAACGACCACAATATTAAAAAAATGGTTAGAGCGTCTAATTGAAAAGAGTGTAAAAAGAGTGAAAAATTAATTCGGCTAAATATTTTGGTAATTTTTCCTGATTTTCTGATCAATCTGCATACCACTTTTGGATCCTAGGATATATTATATTATCAAGAATCATACGAGTATACCTACATATTACATAAGTACAAATATTATGTATTTGTAAATAGGTACATTAGAAAATTATATGAAGCAATGGCCACCTAAACCCTCGCTCACTTATCTGTTCCAGCAACTCCCCCGCCACCTCCCCCACCATGTCCAATTCCTCGTCCCCCACCCCCACGCCGCCCGCCCCCCTGGCCTTCAACCACAAGATCACAGGCATCCCTTGTGTGGCCGCCGCCTCTCGGTACACGGCTCCTGTGCACATCGATGTGGGAGGCACCATCTACACCTCATCCCTGGAAACCCTGACGAAGTAAGTTATTGTCTCTTTAACGTCAGAAGTCCATTGATACTAATCCGGAATGCGGTTCAAACTCGATTTGCTGAAAATCACAAAAATGAGCTATGTACTCACTCAGCCTGGGTTGGACCTCTATTTAATATTCCATATCACAATATTTTGAAATTGAATGGTCTTTTGCTGTCATAACCTCACTGAACGTCAATAATACTGAACCAAAATATCAATCACATTTCTAATACCTATATCGCAAAAAGCTCATTTAGGGGTGATTCTGATATTATAGGAAGATTTTACCCATATATTGATGCCATTTTAAAGAATATAATATATTGAGACGTTTTGTTTATTGATCAATGCAATATTGATTCAATATAATTGATCGTCTAGAGACACCTCTTGGCAGCTTGTGATAAATTTAACAGTTGAATGAGGTAAAATGTGTATTGTTGAGTGCAACCCAAGTTAGTTTTGAATATTCTATTTGCACTGCAATAGAATTTTTACTCCACATTATACAATTTCCGTACCTCGTACCTCAGTCTGTCATATCGTATCAAGGTCCAAGTCATCCCAGTTTACCCCGTGTAGGTTTATGCTGATAGTTGATATGAAGATAGCAGATGCTTCATGCAGAGTATAGTCCTGTTGCTTCCTATCTAATAGTCTGTTGTGCTTTCCTCTTCACTCTTCATGCAGAGTAGTCCTGTTGCTTCCTATCTAATAGTCTGTTGCTTTCCTCTTCACTCTTCATGCAGAGTAGTCCTGTTGCTTCCTATCTAATAGTCTGTTGCTTTCCTCTTCACTCTTCATGCAGAGTAGTCCTGTTGCTTCCTATCTAATAGTCTGTTGCTTTCCTCTTCACTCTTCATGCAGAGTAGTCCTGTTGCTTCCTATCTAATAGTCTGTTGCTTTCCTCTTCACTCTTCATGCAGAGTAGTCCTGTTGCTTCCTATCTAATAGTCTGTTGCTTCCTATCTAATAGTCTGTTGCTTCCTATCTAATAGTCTGTTGCTTTCCTCTTCACTCTCGTCTGGATCTGATTGTCCATCACTGGAAACATGTTTCTCCTCTACCTTGCAACATGTGAAGTGTGGACGTGTAATGTAACCATTAAACTTTTTATTGCACTTCGCAACGACAGTGTTTATTGTTATTATCAGTGCCAATGTCGACTCATGTCTTGACACCCTACTGCGCCAAACATATCAATAAGATCAAACCGAGAGATAGTTGACTACACCTTGATGTGGCTTTGCATGTTAGTGTTGTAGATGCTGCTCCTGCCATGGGTGGATTTTATGTTTTCAATCAGTTTAGAAGTCCCTACTGAATCCGAGTTCATATTCAGTCAGCTTGTTGCTTTAACTTAGAACAAAACAGACTGTGACCATTGACTACCTCAATAAACTACCTATACAATATTAAAACTTCTATTTAATATTTACGCATACATACGTAGC
>CM044959.1:29557892-29699460 GCA_024516035.1 Bactericera cockerelli
AACAGATCTGTATTTCTAAAACTATTTGAATTTTTTAGACTATCATTATGTGTTTTATATTCAAGTACTGCATTTGGCGGAAGATTCAATACCCTCCTCAATGTATCACGAATTCTATTTGTGGTATAAGTATCAGAAGCTGTTCTATTCCATAGGGATATATGATCTTCTTGAAATCTTACACTTATAACAGCACCACATATTTCATCCCCCACCATAAATTGTTCTCCAAGCATGGCTAAAATAAGGTTCTCCCAACAACGGGATGAAATTCCTTTCCGTAACCTTATCAGCCATTTGCCTCCATTTCTATTTGCTTCATCCTCCCACATTGGTTTAACACCTGAAAAGTAAGAATAAGAAAGTGGTTTACATGTTTGACAACAGGATGACCAAATAAATATTGATTATTATTAATATACTAATGAAATCTGTGTGATGGAAGCAGGGATGAAAATACTCAGAAACTTATTCCAGTATATCTAACAATTGAAGGGAATGGTCCTGGTTTATAATATTTAAAAATAAAACAGAATATTATATATAAAAATATAATTATATACCTTTATACTGCTGAGCTAACAGCAATATATCTTTATATTTGCTAATGTCACACAGTCACACTAATTTACACCAGTGAATGGACAACTGTGTGCTAGTACAACTATGGCAAAAATTTAGATAAAATTCAGGAAGTTTGAGCTCCCGTATAATTCAATACATAAAATCTTGATTTAAATCCATAGTTATTGCAGAAAGGTCTTTTTATTCTATCCTAAGAGTCTGCTGCTCATAACAACAAATATGCTGAGCTAGCTACTGAACACATTGAATAAAGGAAAAATGTCTATGCTGTAACTATTTCAGTGGTCATTTTACACAGCCTTCTCACTCATATCAGTTTTTTTGTTAACTTAATGAATTTTTAACTATTTGTAATGCATTCTACTACAATATATTTTGGTTAACTGATAAGAACATACTAAAATGTTCTAGTTCATTAGGCATAATTTCCTAGAGATGATTATCTTTGAAGCTAACTTGAATATTATATTTATACTCATGAGTTATAGGTACTTACCAACTTTGAACAAATGTAAATCAACATAGCTCTGAATTTCACTTGGTCGTACAAGATGTGTATATATTTCCCAAAACTGTTCAACAGTTCCAAACTTCTGAATGAATTTCAGATTGTCATCATAGGATTTTACTGACGTTACTTTGCCTGGAGTTCTTTTACTATACCAAAACCAATACTGATATTGAAGTCTATGATGGTGAGGTGGAATTTTCAATGGCACATCTTCTTCCAGATTCTTGTCTTCATACTCTATCGATGGATCACGTTTTAGCTCTGATTCTTTAAATTCTACATTTTTCAAGACCATCTTTGACATTATAGATAGTTTTGAGGGTAATGGGAACTTGTAATTTGATATGAAAAACACTTTTTGAAATTTGGTAAGGTTTGAAATTATTTTGAACACAAAAAGGTACTTCAACACTTGGTTATGTATTTCTTCACTCTGGCACTTCAAACACCTTTGATATTATATTTTCTTAAACAGAAAGGTACTGCAATTAAAATTGATCAGACTCAAATAACTTATCTGGTAATTTAAGTTAAAATTTAATAGATTTCGCACGGATTTGTATGCTCTGAGTGAAAATGTGTTCAAAAATGTTTTTGAATTTGATATTTTTGTTTTGAATCGTGGCCAGCTGTGATGAAATCAGGTGATTGGTCGACCAGTTCTTACTTGCTTGATGGAAGGGGAAATGGGAGGTCATGCGAGAGTTGAGATTGCATAAGTCGTTTAGATTGGAGTTGAATAGTCAGGCGCTTCTTTGGAATAGTAAAATACAGGGTGGAGCGCGAAAGACGGATTGATTTGGTAGAGGCTATGGGTAGAGAAGCAGGGGTTTGTTAGGGGTTCATTTGAAAGAGGTAAATGGGAATTTTTGATAGGTCAGATAATTTTTTTTATACCTTGAAATTTTTGGAAGCCGGATTCAATTTACCGGTATTTTTGAGGTTCCCGCTTATCAACTTTTTTATTATTCATTATAGATGGGGTTTGTGACATCAAATCCAATTATTTTGAGTTGCTGATTACGAATTTGACATTGATTTTTTATCTAACTCTTACCGTTGAGTCACCAGTGGCGAAATAAGTGATTAGGAAAGTCGTGTGGTTTCACACTAGATTTTTTCCTTTGGGACTACATCAAATCCAAGGATTACAATGATCGCCCAGGACCATAAAAAACCTCAAGAACAATATTAGGGCCAACATCGCCGAAATTCCTGTCGAAATGCTCCGAAGAGTTCACGATAACGTTAGGAAACGGCTTGATCGGTGTATTCAGAGTGACGTTGCCCATTTGACAAATAAGCTGTACAAAACCAAATAAATCTGAACTTCTGATGCTTACAAGTGAGAAAAAAATAAGAAGTTTGAGAATTTTTCACGAGTCTCGAGAATTAGAATAAACAAGAATTTCCTTTGTATAATCCATCCGTCTTCCGCGCTTTAATACCTTCATTCACATATTTTTTGTACTAACTAGTTTTTTTTGTAACATCCCTCCATCCACCTTGTTGGGCGATTGAAAGGGGCACCTGCTGGCAATAGCCTACCTACTACATATTTGAGTCAAATGTTGTGTGTAATTCTCCGTGTTCTCTTTTCCACAGACTCCTACTCCAACGAGAACCACCTCGGCTCAGCCTCATCCAACATTGAAGAGCTCGCCTCCCCTAGCAACTACATCCAGGGCGGGCCCATGGTGGTGAGGCTGCTCCCTGACGGCAGTCCCGTGCCCGAAGACGTAAACAAGCCCCTGCCCAGGGATGAGGACTCAGATGAGTACTACGCCATGAGGGCCAAGCCCATCCCCAGCCTCATGGATGTGGAGAAGACCAAGTACGTCTATGTAGCCAACACCCCCACCCCCAGGCCCCAGCAACACTACCCCGCTACTAACCGCTTCAGCTATGTGGGCTATTAGACCTCCTGGCCAAGAAACATCACGAATCCTGCTGCTACATCCCGAAGTTTTTAATAAGAATTGCATAGGAGATAATACTTGTATTTAACAGTATCTCTTACAAACAAGTATTTAACAGAATCTCTTATCAGAAACACGTATCCTGGCTCTGACAAACTTGGAGGCGGATTTTCTTTTGTTTCTTACATACATAAATTATTATAAGACCGGATGAATAATGGCACATAGTAGGAATCCAGCTAGATTCGTGCGTATTAAGAGGCCAGATATTGGATATTGAAGTATACAAGTTTGATCCTGATGGAAGACACTGGCCTCTGACAATTTGGATGATTAAAAAGCATTCAATGGGATTTTTAACTATGTGGACGGACAGGTTATACTAAATTACTAAAGATAATCGTATCTGCTTGAAACGTTAAAATCAAGTGTAACTTGGATATTTCAGACCAATACGTGATCTCTATTACCTATCTACCAACTGAGTCACGAATAACAAGCTTTATGAACACATCTTTGAGCCCTTGAACACAGAAACATACAGAATTCCATTGATCAAATTGTGATACAATTTTTTCTCATTGTTTAAAAATTTGTATTTTTGTAAATCATTTTGATTCCTTTAATTTTTAATATTTATAATATTTGATTGTAATTTTAAGTAATGTTTTGTTGATTACTTAAATGATTTTTCCCGACTTCAATGGTGAATTTCTCGACGACTTCAATTATAAGTCTTTGGTCTTAGGGCGAAATTAATAGACAAATTTGAGAACTCAAGTCATGACTTAACATTAGTTCTCCCCATCTAAGACAATACGCAAAATCTAGACTTAGCTACACAGATGTATTACAATAAGTCTATTAATTCTGCCCTAAGACTTCTCAATCTGGACAGTGTATTACTTTGAATCTTGTCTAAAGATATCAAGCTGTAAGATAAAGAAACTATGATGTAGATCGCTACATTGTATTAATTAGTAAAGATCGCCACATTGCTGTTATTAATTAGTAAGAGTGTAATAGTTTGATATTTAACAACCAAATTTTATGTCTATAGATTTTGTACATGTAAATAATATTATTTTATAACTGGTATGAACCGAATCTTACTGTTGAAATAACACATTTTCATGATTTTCTCTCTTTATTTAGAATTACATTTTTAAAAACATTAATTTTTTTCACTATACGATCTAGAATAATAGAGCTAGAAATACGTCTTAATAATGGAAATAATCTACTTGATGATAACAAATTCATAATTTCAAGATCTCTTGATATTCTAGATAAAGTTTTTCTATTTAGATAATCTTTCATATTTAATAATTCAAAGTTATAAATAGGCTTTTCTTCCATATAAAATTACATATTATAATATTTTACACATTATCTATTTAATTAACATAATTTTTTCTATATATACAAAATTTTATTTCAAGATTTATAGGATTCTATTATACAATAATTTTTCATTTATAAGATAAAGAAAATATGAATTATTTAATATCTTGATTTTTAATTTAACTTTAATATGTCAATAATTATTTATTTAGTATAATTTTAAAAATAAATATTATATCTAATTTATAGGTTTTAGCCCTCTTTAGTAAAAAACGTAATCAACTTTGTTTTTAAGTAGTGACTTTGAAATATGCTAATCATTATTGTAAAAATATGATGAATTCAACATAATTATCTAGTAATTTGATCTGATTTTTATGATAGGTACAAACCGTACAAATTTATAAATTTACTAAAAAATTGCATCATGAAATTTGTAAAAGCCATGAATGAGAAGTTGGTTACGTTTTTTTTTTGTTGTAAATAATATTTTTCTTGTACAAATTACTTTTCTCGTTTTATTTTATTTATTATTTTTCTATTTTCCACGAATTAATAGTAAAATGTGATAATTTTTTATAGATTTTAAGAAGAAATTCATGTTTTAAATTTCAAAATATGTAAGACAAATTAAAACGAATAAACTAACTATTTGTTATTTGTCGATATAATAAAGCTGTTGTTAGTTTCTTTCTCTTGTAAAAGATATACCTTAATCAAATACATTTTCGAAAAATGAAAAGAAAAAATTTAAGGACCTTACAATTGAAAAAATAATTACCAACACAACTTCTTAGGACTATTCAATTTTACACTTGAAAAATAAAATTATTTCAGGTTTAAAATAAGGTGAGGAGTACAAAACGCTCTGAGTTCAATATAAATAAAATTGATCTAATGAATATAAAGAGAAAAAGGAATTCAAAATAGAATAAAATATTTGAAAATGACGACACAAAATTACTACAGATTTGGTTACCATAAATATTATTTATGTACAATAAATTGTACAGACACGAGACATTGAACAAAAGACTATTTTACCAACTTCTGGTGCACGAAAAATTCACCTTTACAGTTAAAGTATACTATCTATATAATTAGTTTTTCTTTAAAAAGAGGACACTATCATAAAAAATGCCCATGTTAAATATTTCTCATTTTTATTCCTTGTGCCATGAAAAATATAATATATAACATAAAATTTGACATCCTTTGTGTAAGTATAAAACATGTAATCACACTGCATGATATTACGACGTTCAAATGTGTCCATGGATTGAGAAATTTAGAAAGCTTAATCTGTTTATTTCCAATCCTGACTGTTTGTTCTGATTGAATAGCCACGCGAAGACATTGTTTTATTTTGTCGGAATGTAGAATGAAGAATCCAACGTTGAGCATGACTGAATCATTTATGAAGCTGTTTTCGTAATAACATAGTCTGGTTAAATTATAAATTGCTTAATGAACATTACCTGATGAAATCATACACGTAATGTTGTAACAGCAATAAAAACGTCTGTTTATATCTAGGACCATTTAAAACGAATAATTCCATTAAGTGAGTCTATTGAAATTAGGAATAGATGTTCATTTGAAAATATAGACTTGTATGATAAAAAATTATGAACTCGTAATGTCTAAAAGTAAAATATCAAAACAATATAAAAATTGGTGTTACTGTATTCTTCTGCACACACAAAATAACTCTAGGTACAATACTATAATTCAAAACGCACATCACGCATAGAATATTAAAATAAAATTTAGATACACATAATGAAATCATTTTCAATTAAATATGATTATTGATTAACAATGAAATATGGCTGTATAAGCTGTCAGTTATGGATAGAAGACATCTTCCTACACAATTAGGAAATAATATTACTTGCAAGACTAGATTAAGTCTTACAAAAAGACTAAAATAAATTTTGTTATCAGAACAATAGTAATTTTAACAAATATATGGATTCTTAGAAAAACTGCATTACAAAGCACTGTTATTATTCAATAAACACATAATAAACAAGTAAACATTGTACATTTCATAACACGTTGCTACTGTCAACAATAAAGATTCATTTACTTTGTGTCTTGTTATCTGAAAGTGTTTGGACTTAAAACAAAACTTGACAAAAGCTACTAATTAAATGAAATTCAAGTCAAAAGAGTAAAAGTAAGCTAATCTTTATCAAAAATAACAGTTATTCTATGAAATTATAAAAAAGCTGCCAAACTGGCCAGTAAAAAGCTTTCATCCATCGGACTAGAATCTAGATGGACAGATATTCCTTTGATCAAGAAAAAATAGGACCTATGATTAAGATTGTTTCTTGGACTTAGCAAAGTGAGCCCTCTTCTACCTCTCAAGTTGGAGTCTCCGTCTTGTCTGAACTACTATGAACACCACCAGTGCCATTTGATTCTCCGCTGGTCTCTTGGACAAACTCAACATGGGTGAATGGAAAGTGACCTGTTTTTCCATTAAGTTCTCCTTCCCACTGACCATTGATATTGGTTTTGGTGACTTTGATTATATCTCCTATTTCTAATTTTAAAGCTGTCTTATCATATGCATTGGGTACTCGAACTTGCTTGACTCTTGCAAACGCAGGCAACTTCACCTCTAGATGAGTTTTCCTATTGGGTGTGGTTTGCTGAAGAGGGGTATGATGGCTGGATGAATCCAAGTGCAAATTTTTCAAATGATGTATAGTCATACCTTCTATATATTTCTGTGTGTAAGGGACAGGTATAGATCCTATTTGACCCATACTATTTTTAGCAGTCCACCATTGCTCTTCATCTTTAGATACAATGGTGAGAATTTCATTTTTCTTGAATGGTAAATCATCTGGGTCATTTCCATCAAAATCAAACTTGGCAATAACTTTCTCTACATGTTTAGTGGCAGGTTTGGTAAGTGGTGTAGTGTCTAGGTAATGAAGTTTATAAAATGCTAGTAGACTAGGGAGATCTGCAAATGTTTGATCCCCTATCTTGAAGCGCGTTTGATGTTCTGTGTTAGTGATTTTGTTTATAATGTAGTGACTAACTTTATTATCTTCTTTCACGCAGAGAACATAGTCTCCCGGTATAGTGTTACTATCTCGTACAAGGAATACACCACCTTCTCTTTCATTCAGAAGGATATCTTGAGCTTCCTGCCGTGTCATCATACCAAAGTACCAACTGGTCCTATCATGAGGATCAAATGTGCCTGTCATTTTCATTGAGATATTGGAAATAGTCCAAGCTAATCAGTGAAACACTTAGATCATTACTGCTGCCTGCAAACAATCAAACATGTGTGTTTAATATTTATACATATGAGGTTACTTTATTAAAAACAGGGATTTTTAATTTGTATCATAAATATAATACATGTGTCATATTTATCAAGTTAAAATTTTGTATTTATGATTTCATTTTACATTACAGAAAAGGTGTTATTACCAGATTTGTTTTCAATAGTAATAATAGTGCTAAAATTTTGATAAGTAGTCTACTAGCTCTTGTGCTTCACCACATTCATATTTTTATAAACTTTAACTTTTTATATTGAATTTAATAAAATAATGTGAGAGAATTCTAAGTAAACAGAACCATTAAAATAACCTTAAAATAAAAAGATATCTTTTTAATGTAGATGGAAGAAGAAACTGTTTGTTATCAGTTACACTGTCCATGGGCTGAACTTTGATCTTCTCAGACAAAAACATTATATTATCTCAAAACATAATATCTTACCAAAATGTAGGAAAAATGTGTCCATCGAATCTATGGTAGAATTTTACACAATAATAATTATATTAAGTTAAGTTTGATGTACTCATTAGAAAATAATTTATTACATGCTCAGTTCTGTTAATCTAGAAGAGCTGGGTGAACTAGACAATCTGCTCTGTGGAGAGGGTAGACAATGTAATACATTCTAGGGGGTGATTTTTCTAACTTAGAATTAACACATCTTCTTTCTTAGCAATCAGTTAATTCATTGTAACAAGAATATCATTAATCACTAACATTTTCAATAAATTTAACAGGGTAATAAAACATAGCTACAACCAACAACCTTCAAGCCTGTAATGTAGTTTACCCTCTACCATACTTACATTATCTGTAGGATAGACTGCGATAATTATAAGAACATTTGATCTTCTAATGTGAGTAGTTTAACATTCTAGGGTTAGTATTACTTAATACTATTAATTCATAGAAATTTGATGATAATTTCCTTTAATTCCAATTTATTTTGAAGATTTTGTTGTTTTCTTTTTCTTCTTTGAAATCAAATTATTTTTGTTGTTGTTTAACAACAGCGCTCTACTGGTGTAAAATTGAACTATAGAAATCAAGGAGGTTAGACAGTCTAGAATTCGAAACGTATTAAGAAAAGTGAGCTCCATTTTTTTACAACTTTTCAAAACTGCATGTCCACCATCAGTACGGCAATAATTCAGCCTTTTCTTTGACAAACACGTAAGAATGACTTGTATAGTGACCAATGTCCCGACCCGACATAATACATTTCTTTCGAGGAACCCTCTTCCTTTCTGAACATATTTTATTAGTTCAGTCTGTTCATTTTAATTTATTGTCACTTAACTCTCAGGGCAAATGGGTCACTTGCCAATGGAAAAAAATAATGAATGACTGCTTCTATAATAAATTAATATACCAGAAAAAGGCATTTTCGCCATCAGAACAACGAAAAACGTACGCGAAAGACCTTAAAAAGTCTTCTAATGTTGACGAATCTGAAAAAAATTGACGCGGATTTGTGACGTCATTATTATCTAGTTGAATTTTCTGTCTACTTCTACACTTTCCTATGGAGTTTTGTTTTCTACCAAAAGGATTTCATCGTGTTCTGGACTTGAACTTTACTGAATTCTAACGTATTCCTAGCTTTTTTCCTGTAAGGCGCTTTAACACTGCAATTGTCAGGTCGTTCGCGCCGATTCCTCTAGGTATTCGTATTAGCGTGAATAGGTTAATTATTTTTAGGTAACACAAGAGTGAATTAAAGCTCTCATGTTTTTCAACCAGAGCAGGATGTACCGGGAGGGAGGATCGAATATTGATATGATAAGGACATGTTAACATGTGTTGAAACGATAGGATTTCAAGCGGAAAAATATTTGGGCCCTTTTTTCGATTTTTTTTTTTTTTTACCTTTTTTTACCTTTTTTGTGTTGAAACGATAGGATTTCGCCGCATCTACAAATAGTTGCGATACGCTTGAATAGGAAACTGAGCGACTGTGCGTAGCTCTAGTATGACCAATACTCATCATGTTCCTAGCTTCTCCGTGAAAATTATAAATATCAGCCTGATTGGGTAAGATTTTTTTATACAATGACTGAAAAACTGGTTTTTGATACCTTGAGCAGTTTCCAGGAAAACCCAGGCCTAGTAAATTAAGTCTTAGAGGAACCACCTGTATGTGAACACCCTGAATCCAGACCTGCATCTCTGCTACACCATACAAGGGCCGTATTTCTCGACGTGGACGTGATGGAAAATTACTAATAACTAGTATTTCTGTGAACTGTAAACCTCACACAGATTCTATTATCGCATTATAAATGTCATATCAAGCATGAGGACATCGAGATCTTTCATTCAATACCCCACTCGATGGGATTTAATTTAAAAATATCAAACGGCCCATTTTCGGGGCCCGTTTTCGATTATTTTTTACCACAGTGCAGCCCCTTATCTTTCAAGGTCACAAAATTTCACTATTGAAATCAAATATTATTTTTAACCAATCTTCAAAAGGCTGTGTGTTATTTCAGGCAAAAGATTAGTTTCGCTGTTCAAAGAGGTAACGTTGCCTCAGTGCTGAGTACACTGCCTCGGAAAGATGTCCTTGGAGATGTTTTGTTATGTTTTTTGAAAAAAGAAAGAAAAAGAATGAGCAGTCTCATTATTAAAAAATACTCAAAACATTAAAAGAATTGCTTTAATCAATAAAATTAGAAAAATCATTTTTAATTTTCACCAAAACGGCCCTCATATGGCCCCGACTGGCCTATATCGGCCCAAAAATAATAGGTAAGTTTAGTAACACCCCCCCCCCCCCCCCCCCCCATAAATAAATGTATAAGCAAATAATAAATGTATAATAATGGTCATATTCTCAAATATTAAAATGTAAATGTTTTGGATAAGTCCTAATAAGGCTACATTGTTACATAACACACTATATATTATGCTGATTTATTATAATTCTTCACCAAGTTCTATTGGTTCATCCTCTACCTCCTCAGTCTCAGTGTTCTCAACAAGAGCATCACCGTCAGTAACGTCAAAGTCCTCGCTCTCTATGTCATTTGACTGGGCTCGCTTCTTATTGATCCGCTCACATTTGGTACACACATGTTTGTGAAGCCAGCAGTGCTTGTGGTACACGGTCCGGCACACCTCGCACACGTGCACTGATTCGTCAAACGGGAAAATAACGGTTTTTCCCAAACAAAGCTCACACATGAATCCCCTACCAGAACAAATCTGAAATGAAACAGAGGTTATAACATCCCTAAATGAAATAAGGTAGTGATAGATTTTCCCTATTTCAGACAGTACGCAATCCGAGACTAGGGCGGAATTAATAGACAAATTATTTATCACAAGTTACTGCTAAGCATCGGTTTTCCCTATCTTACACAGTACGCAATCCGTGACTTAACGTCACAGAGGTATTACAAAAACGTCTATTAATTCCGCCCAGAGTCTATTCTACTATCACTGATGGATGGAGTAACTTTCGTAATTTTTTATATGAGTGACATACCTTTATTTGAAAAAGTATGGTGAAAACTATGCAGAAGGGTGTTTAGGTAAATTAATTGATGTCAAATATTTACTATACAAGGATCGAAGCATTACTTACACTGCAGTCCTGAGTGATGTGCTGTCGAAATGTATTCAGCACAGACTTGAGGAAGCTAAGGAGAACCCCTGATTTCACCTCAATCAAATCTTTCAAGCTAAAGACATGGCTTGGATATTTCAGTAAATTCTGTCGATCTTCAATCACAGTCCACAAAAGGTTCATTTCTAACGCCACTCGACATGTAATGAGATACTGCTTCATTAGAAGGAGGTCCTCGCGGTATTGCTGCATACAAAAAAATCATAAAATAAACACTTGTGCATTGTAATAAATAATAATCCATTTTACATGGCCTAGCCAACATATTTTTTGGTAGAGCAAGTATCTATCTATCACAAAAAATAAGTCAAGGAATTCAAAGAGGCAATGCGACGGCAGTTGTGGGCTGTAATCCCTAGGGAGATGAGTTGGTTGACTGGTAAATTAGATAGTAAAATAAATATTTCTAGTATTAAAAAAAAAGCATCTAGAGGTGTTAACATCTTATAATCTAGTTTCAGTAATAGAATAAGTAGACTTTAATAATCAGATTACGTATAATAGAATAATTGTTATTTTGTACAGTAAAATAATCTTGGATGTTCTATGGAAAAAGGTATCTAAGTAAATGACTTGATATCAATTTAATATAATCATTAATTTATAAATCCTTGCTTCTATATCGTTTTCACAGAATTCATTTCTAAGCTAGAGCAAAATAATTGAAAATAGGTTGAAGCAAGACATTAAAAAACATATAAAAAGACACTTCAAAAGAATTTAGGGATTTGGTTACCTTCACTTTAGCCAGATCTTCAATGAACCCAAACAGACCTGGATTGATAGCATTCACATTGAGAATAGGTCGCCTTTGCATTATTTTCAATAGCTGGACGCTCGCCCTACTCACGGGATGGCTGGAATAGTCAAAAATAGTTTCATGCAATAAAATATAAGTTGTGTGAATTTAAATTTAAATACAGTATCCAGGTACCTATAGATATAATATTAGATTATTTTTGCAGTCTGTCTCATTAAACAGGCAACTTTTACATTCACCGTGGTCAAAATAATATAAGACCTGAAACCCTGATATAGAAATAATTATTATTTGAATACTAACCGGGTAAAGTCCCAATGTAGTAGGACCCTGGCGGGAATGATAGCTTCGTCCTGCCAATGACAGGATGAGCAGTAATGACGACCATCATAATCACAAAGACGAGGATTAGCCCAGTCACTGTCTGAAATGATGAAAAAAATCTATTAAAGAATTTAGGTACTGACAATATAAAACATTAATCATTAGTTTGAAATAAACTATACATTTTTATATAAAACATAAAAGTATTATCTGGCATTGACTATATTTCATAAACACAAACTTTTGAATGTATTAAAAAAGTAGGGACATAATTATTAGGTATTAAATGTAATTAATGTTGAAATAGGATGTGACAGGTTTTATAATCCATTTTTGTAAAATGTCAAAGACCAAATAAATGTCTTTTTTTTAATATAAGTTTATTTGGTAGATAATATTGTTTTTTTTTTTTTTTTTTTTTTTTTTTTCAACACCCTCATTGTTTTAAAAGACACTACTTCGATTTTGTCTCATCACACGGTCTTTTTACAAGACGAACCTTAGTCATATCTCGTCTTGTCACGAGCTTATCAGCACTTGGTACTAAAATTATGTAACTGATGTCTATATTATTTTACTATCACACAAAAAATAATTCCGATAGTACTACACACTACTACACACCTGAATCAGTAACACAGAGTGAACTCAGGCAAGACAAAGAGCCACGGGATATTGACGAAGAAGATACTCCAGATTCTAAAACACAACAATGAATATGTCACACGCTTGATGTAAAATCAACTTGCTCTTCGAAGTAAACTTTAGAGGATGATTTTACAACGATACTGCAACATATTATACATAACTACGAGTAACATGGCCAGAAGTCATCGTGGTTTAGTGATATAGCGCAATACACTTACGGTGGCCTGTTCGAATTCCAGCTGTGTAGAAATTTCTTCTCTGTACTTTGAATATCCACTTATGACTCGTAAGAATGAGTATGTACCTACTTGTGTGAGTAACGACCCATATGAAGAAAATAATCTAAATGATTTAGAAAAGTAAAGGAGCCTTTTAGGTCTCTTAGTAATGCTCAGCTACCAACAAACAATGTGAAGAGGCCTTGTATTTTGCAACAAAGAAATAAAACTTTTAATTTTTAATCAACATTATTTTGTGTACATTGTATTTGAAATATGACTGCACAATTCCCTCAGTGGTAGATACTCGCTTACTTTGTCGAAAAGTCTGGGTTCGAATGCCGGAACTGACAAGAAGTGTATTTGATAACATTTGTTTATAAAGAACACTTTCCAGTACACTCGTTTTGACCCATCAACTAGATGGATAGTAATGTGACACTTTTCGGCCACCAAAGGAGACGCATACTAGGGGATGTCAATGTTCTCACACTAGAGCTGACTGATTCTGAACTGTAGGTCCTAGAGAGCTGAAAAAGCACCCCTAAATTTCTCGTTAAAAAATACATGCAAATTGATTCCCATTTTGTTCTTAACCTACTGGGCAGATGAGTTTTTGTAGTTGGACAAATGCAGAAGCCTCATAGTTGATGTTCTCAACTTTTGCTATGCAATAGGTACCTACTACTTACTATAAAATAAACTAATACTCACTATATATGATAAGAGCTCTGCATTCTACACACTTGTATTTTTGTTCCAGCAGTGTTATCTCGGGACAAATGTTGAGTTCATAGTCAGGCTGTTCAGCAGCCTTCACAAAGACGCAAGTCCTTCTAGTGGAAGAGACACATTTGGTGTGCACCAAGTAGTGGCAGTCTAGACCAATAAAATAGATTTTTATATTTATGTTTCAAGCGATCCAGTTAAATATCTCCAAAACTACTGAAGATAGAAAAAAATCTGGTCAGGGAACATTTTTACAGCTTCAACATTTTTATAGACACATAATGATGACCTTCACAAATGACCCCTTCAAGGTTATTTCAAGGTCAACTTTGGACATTTAAATAGAACTACCTACTTTTTATGACTTTAAACAAATCCTCACTTGTAATTTATGTCACAACTTACACTCATATGGGAGTATGAGATTTTTCTCATCTTAGACTAAGAGTATGGCATATCAAATCAGTCTAATTTTAGGTACTAAACACGATGGTGCCACTCATTTTACTTTCATTTTTTGGATTAAAAATGTTAAAAAAAAAAAAAAAATCTATTACCATTGTGTTGCCTTTTTTCATAGACCAATAACAACGTTCCTTCCTTGAAACCAATATGTCATTGACAACAAAAATTTGTATTCATAATTTATTTGGTTACATTTGTTTTCAAGTGCATTTATATTAACCCAGCACTTAAATAGGAAGTATTGTGGTCACTTCTCACTCATCAGAGGGGAGACCTACATACTTTGGGATGGGCAAGCTATAATATAGATCAATTAAATCTAAAGTATCTGTTCTTTCATGGCTACAAAATAAAAAAGGCTGTGAAACACTTGTCTCTTAAAAAAATACAGATGTATTATTACTGGATGTCTAATATAATTTTACCCTCAATATTCTTTCAAATTACCTGAACATTCATACCAAGGCATAACAAGACCTGGCAGAGTGACTTGTCCACAACACACATCACATCGCTTCAATGTGCAAGTCTTACTGGAGCTCAGGTGTGACTTGGTGAGGACAAAGTGATGTCCACTCAGAATTACTTCTTTATCCTGTTCTTGAGATGATTGATTCTCATTTTCTGTGAATTCATTAATCAAGATTCTTGATTTGTTTACATAATAACTGATGCATAAAAAACACACATAAATAAACAGGAGGTATTGAGGTAACATAACATCAAAATCTATGAAAAATTTGCAATCATATAGTACAATAAATGTCTTGTCTTGTCGAGGGGTTCTGACAGGCCGCGTGGGCCCAATACCTCCAACAACCAACCGCATTCCTGCATGTAGTGACTTGTATACAAATTGAACTCCTCAGCAAGTGCTTCCTTTAATCTAGTACAATAAAATAATCTCCAAAATACACAATATCAATTTCTGAAGGAGAAGGGGCACATCATTAGACAGGCAATGTTTTTTTTTTTTTTTTTTTTTTAATAGAGCTAAAACTATGTTAGCTCTATTTTATAAAAAAGGATTTTTTATACCTTTGAGTAACTCCAGTTTATATCTGAGTTCTATTATTGTTCTGACCAACCATTTTCTATCATTGGAGCAACCTTCTGTTTCCAATATCATTTCTTTGTACTTGGCAATGGCATTTTGAATGTCTACTGCAGAGTTCAAATTGATATCCTGGAATTTCAAGTTGAATAGGCTTTATTATCATGAGTATTGAATTAGACTAACTATATATTTTTTGCTTCTAAGAGAATATTCGATTTATAATGATACCAATAGTTAAGTCTGGCTGGGGGACTATAAACAGGGAGTAGACCAGCATTGGCTTGGTTCTAGGGGTCCTTATCAATTATTAGCCTCCTTGTATGGACAGTGGTAGAAGTGCTGAGTCATTACTCCACTGTCTGGCTACTATCGTTCACAATGGCGCCACCTTATGATGATGAATAGATAATACCCTAAATATAAAAATAGTAAAATAATGTAACCATGATATTCAATGTAAGCGGCCACAACAGAGTCCCAAAAATTGTCTATATCAAGCTGTAGATACCTCGGTCTGAGGTCGAGGGTCTAGGCCCTCGGTCGCCAATTAGCAGACCGCGGTCCATATTCGGACCGCGATGTTCTTTAGTACGGCCCGCGAACAAAATTCGAGGCCCGAAAAGAAAATCTGTTTTCTCCTTGCAAATTAAAATATGTATATTTTGCCTCTAAAACACGTGATTTTCTCATTTTCCTGGTGGGGGAGAGACTGATGGTTCTCATTTATCCGGACCGCGCAGATTTTTCTCATTGTGGTAATACAAAAGTGAAAAAAAACTAGGCTATATGAAGAGATTTTTGGTCACAGAAATGTGCTCAATAAAACAAAAATATCAACAGTTAAATTCTAACCTAGGCTATTTGAAGATTATTCTATTATCAATGTATGTAGGTTTATTATTTACTTTGGTTTTATTATTGCGAAAAATTTCTAGTCTGACTGACAATGTTCATTCATTAAAATTAAAAAAATAAACATCACCTCTGAAAGAACTTCATCTGGGGACACTTCTTCAAATGACAAGTCTTCTGATATCCCTCCATCAGAGGATGTTGGAGACTGAGTGATACTCATTGTCTAGATTGATTCTTAAAACATGAAACCCTCTGAATTTATCTGAAAGTGGAATATTTTAATCCATGTAAAAAAATAATAAAAAATACCTACTTGACATTTTCTGACAAATATTGCATTATCCAATAAAAGAAAAACTGCATCTAGGCAATTTATACTAAGTACCCAGGACTTCATTGAGTCAAGGATTTAAATTTAAATCTAACATTAGCTATGAATACTGTAAGGAATAGTATAAAAAAACCCCCCAAGTAACCAACATGTGTCTTTCTTATATCATGTTACAAGCGTACAACATATAATCTATCTACATAATTTAATGTCAAGACCATAACTAATTTAATCCTGAATAAAAGGAAAACAGTGGAAAGATAAAGTAGTTTTTATATAAAAATGCTTATTTTATTGTATGTAAAAAAATTGGTACAAATTATGATATTAGGTATAAGTTGATTTAGCCTAATTTGAATTACTCAAATTCAGCTTTAGAAAACTGTTTCTAATTTATTTTTGAAAAACAATAAAATTAACATCATGAGTTTGGATGTTTCGTTGGCTGATCAAGGATATTTTCAACAACAAAAAAATCTATCTTCCATATTTCTGGAATTATGACCAAACATGTTATAGAGGTGGTCATTTTTGTTCAAAAATCTACTGAATGGTGGTTAGCTCTGAGAAGATAAAAATAAGTTTATACGGAATTTTTTGAGGTTGGTGTTAGGAAGAAGGGCATCCAGCCATAAAAAAAAACATGCTCCACCCTACCAACCTCAACTATGAGGTTGAACAATGCTGACCCCAATAGCAACATAAACTAATATGGGATAAAGGCATGTATATATGGAATTTTTTGAGGTCCTGTAAAATGGCCCTACAACCTCTTTTAGGGTAGACATGTAATTGAGTTACAACCAGTATAGGATGTAACAACTATTTCTTTTATCATGTTGACTTACACCAATGGCTAACACTTTTGATACAGGCTTTTGAAATGTGTTTTGGCACTGAAGAATGCCTAGGTATCCAAGTTTTGGGTGCTTACATTACATTCCTCTTAGTGATATTATTATTATTTTTTCTCCTATGACCTATAAACCTCCATTTGCTGGGAATTCACACATATTTACACACATGGACATCATTTAGCATGGGTGGGCTTGGTAATAGCTGGTATCACAAGGGTTTAAATTTTAGTGGTCACCCACCAAGTCCAAATCTTGGGGAACAAAAATAAGCAATATTAAGAGAACTTCTGTGGTTAGTGCACAATGAAAAGTTACAGAAAACCATTTTGTACATAAAAAACCCTGTGGTCAATGTGTCATGAGAAAACTTCAAAATGTATTGTGGAAGTAAAAGCAATTAGCACTCTATGGTCAACATTGGTATCCTTCCATATTTTTACTCCACCTCCAAGCACAAAAGACTAGAAAGCTCATTACTTGCGTGTGACCTTGTTGTTGGCAGCATCAGCGGCCCCAATGAATGTTCTCTTGAGTCTACCTTCCATAGCTTCTCTGTGCTCCCCAGCAATGTCTTGACTCAACTCATTCACAAGATCCATTATCTTTTTGGGATATTTACATCCCATGAACTCCATATTGTAGAAAACTTGAGCATAACAAACCAACTGTTCTTCTGGATATTTGGTCTTGTACTGATCAAGAAATGTTTTCCTCAGAGCCCAATGCTCTTCACTCTCGAACTTTGACTTGTATTTTTCAGTATCCCAGTTAGTATCAAAAGACATATTTGAAGTGTACTAACCTGTGATTATGTTGTAAATAATCAGAATTTGACAGAGCTGAAGTAATGTATGTTGAACAATTTCAACACCTAATAAAGAAGAGTGACTGATTCTCAAATTATAAACATAAACATATGACAAACTTTAGAAGAAAAATGAAATTGAAATATGGATATGGAGCAATAGCAATGGTGAATGGAGCTAGGAGCTAGCCCTTCTTGCCTAATTTGCCTTAAAGCAAAAAAATTTAAAAATTTGCGCTCGATCAAAAACCAAAGAGGTATCGAATGTCTAGTTAACAAAACAATCTTAACTTCTCGTGAAGCAGTTTATTATTCTGATCTGACATTTAAAATAAATAATAGTCAAAATTAACGGTTTTTATACTTTATGGAACAGCATTAACGCCCAAACAGCACCGTTTAAAAATATTACCAATCAGTATAAAAGTGTTGCATAAACCTTCAAAAGTCAAACAGCAACCTTACAAGGTTGCAAGAAAAGTTGCTAGTTCTGCTACCAGACTACATTTCAATAACCTTACCCGCAAGGTTATTACAAAACATTTTTAAACCTTATTTTAAAGATTAAAGGCGTAAGTTTTATTTTATTTAACATGGAAGAGTTTTATTTTTTATTGTCTTAAAATGAGTTCCCTAGTTTGGTCCCAAAAAAACCCCACACACAAATACATACAGATACACACACACATACAAAAACGTTTTTTCGGTTGATAGGTAGTATTAGGTACTTACCAGACTACCAGTATGATAATCAAAGATAAAATAATCTGAAACTTAAAGGGTTAAAAAATAAGCTTCACTCTGAATCTTGGGATAGGTAGTCTAGTAACTTTAGGCTCCTTGCGTTTCTCACTTCTGAAAAATTATTCAGTGCATGCTGGGTAATTGGAGCAGCTGCGCATGCGCATATCAGTCTTCATCAAGATTTTGGCAGAAAATGGCGTCGGCGAAGTTCCTTGAAGAAGCCCTCAGTACGGACGTGGATGAAACAGCGGTTAGTGCGTTAGTGGGCTCTCTAGAAAATCAGTTGGTTACGAACTCTTCGACAGTTTTGACACAACCAAGTTCTTCGTACGTTAATGTTAATCATTATCATGTAAATAAAAGTGCAATTTCGAATGGGCCCACAGTAGTGACTCAGAAACACATCCCTAACGGAACAGGCGATGGAATGAACACAGTTTTGCACAATTCTGCAGATATACCTCAGAAAAACATTTCTCAAGGTAAATATTTACATTATTACTGTGAGCTTTCAATGCATTTGTCTCAATAGACAGCTAACAAGTCATTTGTCAGTCCAGCACAAGTGGCAAGAATAAGTACATGGCTTTCCCTGTGTTGCTTGGTAGGTAGGTATCTAGGTATATTACAAGATGGGCTCCTCACTCTTCTAGAGATACTTTTGATATAAGGTACCAATGATACCCTCAGAAGTACTTCCAAGAATTCAAAAGTTAGTAAGAACTGCAAAGTGTCATCTGTTGAACTATCCTTCCTGTAAGCTTCAATTAAGAATGAGTACTATGTGTTGCAATATGTCAATCTCATATTACCTACCTGCTAAATGGGGGGAATGTATAGTATGTTATGAAGAAGGTACCTAGTCAGAATCTCTGGATAAGTCATGTTAGATAAGTTTCTGATTTCTAGGACATTTAGAAATATCCTGGAAACCAGGAATTTAGAGAAAAAAATGGTTTAATGGTTTAAAAAGTAGACTTTAATTTACTTGGTGTTAAAACTCATGAAGAGGCTGCTTATGAACAAAATATTTTCACACTTTATTGTGGTAAGTAAAACGCAAGTACTCACTCTTCTTCAAAATTTTGATTGATTATTTTGAATTTTGATAGATTTGTGCATTATCTAGTAACTCCAAGAATATTCATTACTGTGACTTATTAAGACAATAGCTTCAGCGGCTAGATTATAAGAAAAAGGTTGAACTTCATTACCTAGATCTATTGGCACATCCAGATTTGAGAGTGAAAAAGCTCAACTTTAAAAAAATGGACATTTTGAAAATTTCAATAGCTCTTATAATGCCATTGGGAACAGTACTAAATTTCAACTCAATTGCATTTGTACCTTGGGAGATATGCCAGTATTTGAATAAGCTCATTTAAAAGTGCAACATTCAAAAAATGGACTTTTTGGATAGTGCATGACGTTTCTGAGCCAGTCATTGGTAACCATGCAAAATTTCAATGAGACTTGTGGTTTTCAAGTTAAAGAAGGACAATCACACTCAATAAATCATGTTATAATATAAGATTATGTGCCTTTCAGTTATGCTGTGATAGGCTTTTATACATTTATTTTAATTTGTAACCAATTTTTGGTGGGGTCACTAATATTTTTGTCAGCCAATTAGTATTCAAAATGGTTAATCTCACATTTTAGATGGTGGGGGACCCCTAAAACTTATTCAAGCACTGAAAACTAGACCTTCAATTTTTTACCACATTACAATCATTTCTTTTTCTTCAAGATAAAAAAGTAAAAGTTTAGGTACTACCAAAATTTACATTATTGGCTAAAATCTGAAAATTAGCTTAAAAAAGTAGTGTTTTATATTTGACATGGACTTAACTTTATATCAAGAGGGTTTGATTACCTATCTATCACTTTGAGTAAAGAAAAGTAAACTGAACAAAAAGTTATTAATCATCTTAAAATCCCTTCCTTAAAATAATACTAACAACATAACTATAGAAAAGTGAAATGGTATCATTTTAATATCAATTCTTTATCTTTTTCAGGAGGAGTCACAATAGGGAAACCAATCAACCAAGTCATTGGTGGAGCCCCCCATCCTGCCATGGTTGGTAACTCATCCACCCTGTTGCCAGCAGGCAATGTTCAGCTGATTAATGTCAATGCTCTGAGGCAGGGGGCACCTCCACAACAACCTGGCCAGAAAGTTCCAGCACCTAGACTAATCATACCTCAGCAGCTAGTGGGAGGAAGGCCAACCCAAAATGTAAGTTTAATTTTAAATATATACCTACAAGAAGAAGTCACAATCGCTTACTTGAGGCAAGACTTGTTTTTTTTTGTATAGGAAACTGCCATTATTTTTTACTTTCTATTTCCTATAGGGTACCTATAGAAAGTATTGTTTTTGGTTGTTTTTTTCAAAATTGAGCTGATAACCTGAACAAATTAGACTCCTGATTTCAAAAAAGTAATTTTATAAAATGGCCCATGTGTGTGTGTGTGTGTGTGTGTGTGTACGAAGTATATCAAGAATTGTAAGTTATAGAGAATTGAAATTTGGCATGTAGCTGAAGGGCACTAAAAGTACGGACAGACCCACAAGAATTTCATGAAAGTTAGCCATTTTGTTTTTTGGTTATATCTTGAGATTTTTTTTTCAAATATCTTGTAAACCATCAGCTTTATTGAGAATTTAAAAAATAAAAAATATCAAAATTTACATATTTTGAAAATCAATTTCTGAAAATTTCAATGTTAATTTCTATAATAATTGAACCTGTAGGTATTGTAATGTCCCTACTAAACATGACAAGTTTTCCTCCAATTTTGACCCCATTTCACCTAATGTTGTTGTAGACAGCTTGGCTACAGCTGGAATAGAAATAATGGTCTTCTGCCAACTTTATTTCAAATTGGCTTGTCCTGAACAACATATTTCTATGTGCCATCAACCATTGTGAGGATTTTTTTTTAGAAGCAATTAAACCCTCATGAAACTGCAATCTAGCTTGGCTTGTTATAGTTGGTTAGTCAGTTTATAGAGTCCTCTAGCAAGACACTGGTCTTCTCCCTCTTTAATGTCCCCCAGCCAGTCATTTCACCAAATAATACATTTTGGGCTTACTGTTAGAATAATGGGACTTATTAGTCTTAGTCAGGTAGTATTAATAGGGCTTTATTATTGATATTAAAACATTCTAAAAAATACTTTCCTTACTATAGGATAAGGAAAGTAAAAATTTAAATGTATCTCTTCTTTCCACAGTTAACCCTTCAAACACTGCAAGGTTTACAAGGGGTACAGGGAGGTCATCTTCTTCTGAAAACAGAGAATGGCCAGTATCAACTTCTCAAAGTTGGACCACCACCCCCGGGGTCCACTTCTAGCGGAACAACAACTATCCCTGCCAACAATGCTGCCTTTAGATTGCAGACCATACCAGGGGTGAGATTTTTATTCAATTATACTTATAGTATAAACTATACCTTTCAACAAAGTGGAACAAACCCTATTCCCAAATACTATCTTGGTTGAAAGCACAAGCACAAATGTCAATAATAGGAGCAAGGAGGCTCATAAGAAGCTTACCCTACAAAGATGGAGCGGGGATGCCTCATTTTTATATATAATTATTATTTTTATTTTATGATGAATGAATAGTTATTATATTTGTGTTAATCACTTTCGTGATATCACAACTACTCAAACTCGCTTTACTAAATCTATGCTGAAACCGGGACTTGAACCACCGACCCCCAGGTTACAAGTCTGCAGCCTTATCGATCGAGCTACTGAGGTCGGTCTCTAATTATAGTATAAATTATAAATCACTCAACTGAACATTGAACCATTAGGTTAGCATACATTTCCTCAAGCAAACAAAAAAATGTGAAGATTACCTCACACCATTGTTTACTTAGTAAGTAATTTCATCTGACAGGGTGTTTGAGGTATTTACATACTAAGTAAATCTATCTAAGTAAATCTGTCTTGAGACAAGTCTCAAATGATACCTATTCCTCCACTTCATAACCTACTATACACTCAAGACATACATGTATTTTACATAGGTAACCCTGCGTAACACCCAAAGCATTGTAGGGAAAATATGTAGGACAGTGCCTAGTATGTACAGAATAGACAGGAATATTTACTAAGTAAAGTATACACTCATGGGATTCCTTAGGTGTTAACAAAATCCTGGATAACCAAAACATCAAAATAGCTCTTCAAAATGGTAAATTAAATATTAGAATATTGGTACCCAATAATAATTGGGAATGGCTCTTGACACCATGTTCTTGATTAAGTAACCTCTCTTAAAAGTAGTGATGGTTTTAAAATATCCAAAAAAAATTCCTAAGGAACAAAGCTACCTAGATCCTGGGTGGTAAATAAGTCATTTTTATTTTGGAGGGAAAATAGTGGAAACTTACTAACAGCTCCTTCTAGAAAACCTACAGTTTTTCTGAGATAGACCTGAATTTTTTTGTGAGAAAGCTCAATTCTACCAATTTTCAATAAAATTGTACTAGTTGTTCTTAAGTTAAAGTTTGTTATACAAATACACACAAACAAATCACTTTATTATCAATACTGCAACAATAGTTTTTACTCAGTGTGTGTAATGTGATTCCATCATATTTTTGTAACTACTATCCTAGTCTGATCTCTGAACAGTGTACTGATAGTATTAACATGTTTAGTAAAATTGATTTGTAAAATTTTATTTTAACTGTTATTTTATTTGAAAATGTAAATAGGGCTAAACCCGTCAATAAACACCTGTCTACCAGGCTTTTAATATTAATAATAATAATAATATCAATTTTCTTGACATTTTTGCTTTTCAGCAAGGTACTGTCACCAATAATGTTCCGCCTCTCACACCTACTTCTGTACCTGCAACACCTCAGACTATGGTATGTCCACAATATGCCCACTTTATTATACCTACTACTTTCCGTAAGGACTTTTCATGTTAATTTGTATTAAGTTAAGGTTACATTTGTAAGAGCAATGTCACATATACTCAAACCCCAAATTATTAGTTCCAACCTCCAGGTTAAAAGATTGCTTTTGATTTGTTTATATCACTTTTGAGGTTGTATAAACTATCTCTAATAGTTATCATTTTCCTCACTAGGTTCAACAACAGCCGCAGCAGCAACAGCAACAACCCCAACAGCAGATGGTCAGTTCAACACCTCCCCAACAACAACAACAGGCTGCTGCACCCAGAGGAAATCTAGACACGGTGAAGGAAAAATGCCGCAAGTTTCTCTCCAATCTCCTTGAGCTCTCATCCCGGGAACCCAAAGCTGTGGAGCGGAATGTGCGCACCCTGATACAGGAGTTGGTGGATAACAAGGTGGAACCCGAACAATTCTGTGAACGTCTCGAGAAGCTGTTAAATGCTTCACCACAGCCCTGCCTTATTGGCTTCCTAAATGTAAGCTTATCATTTTGTGGGCAAAGGTACTCATTATTAAGTAGGTGTAAAGCTATGCTTTCCTTCTATTTTTCTCTTATTTTATCTTAAATTTACATTTCAGTGAAGAATTTATCCCAAAATAAGTAGAATACAATGTGAAATAATACAAATAGAATAAAAAGTTTCTTGAAAATAGTTGCCTTAAGTGGACATTCATCCATTAATAATAATTTATTCTTGTTTCTAAAATAATCTTCTTGCTCTAGTAGATTAGTGGTAAAGGTGGCACTCAGTGAATCCAGAGGTCGCGGGTTCGAAAACCAGCCCACTCATTACAAGTTTGCCTCCGATTTGAGATTTTTACCACATAATGTCTTGGGCCTACTGCTGGAGTAATGGTACTTAATAGTCCTAATTGGGTAGTATAAATAAGGCAATATTATTATTACATTGTATTTAATAAGTCTATCAGTCACTATTTTGTGTATAAAAATTTAATTTTTTATATAAATATTACACTTGCGAGCAATGAAACTAGGACACTTTAAAATTCCAAGTTTTAAATTCTCCGATAATTTTCTCCTGAAACATATTGATTTCATTTGAAAGGTAATTTTGTTTTCTTTTATTTATAGAAAAAATTAGGAAGATTGGACAACTCATTTCAAAGTAACAGGGTGGAATGTAAAAAATGTCAAAAAAAGAATACATTTGGGTTTAACAAAGTCATTGTAAACATTTTATTTTTTACAAATTTATTACATTTTCAAGGTTTTCAGTAGTTTGTGTTTCCCCCCTGGCCCTAATTACTGCTTCCAGTCGGTTTTTCATTGAAAAGATCAGATTTTTACCAACATCTTGAGGTAAATTGTCCCACTCCTCCACTGTGGTCGCAGGAGACGGATTTCTAGCTCGAACTTTTTTCTTTATCATATCTCATAAATGTTCAATGGGATTTAGATCCGGACTGTTTGCAGGCCAGACCAAAGTATCAATTCCAACATCCTCTAGGTAACTAGTGACAATGATTGCCTTGTGCGGTCGGGCGTTGTCATGCATGAGGACAAATTCTTCTCCATAAAATGCAGCAAAAGGTATCACCTGGTCTTCCAGCACTTCCTCTAGTACCTTTCTGCCGTCAAACTTCCCCCCACTAATCCACTTTTGATGAAAACAATGTCCGATTTAACTTCTGATGTAATTCAACCCCAGAACATACAGGAACCACCACCAAATGCAGTTTCCTTGATACAGCATTGAGCAAACCGCTCCCCAGGTCTTCGGTATACTCTTTCTCGCCTGTCATTCACATACAAGCATGGCCGGCTCTCATCCGTAAACAATACGTGGCTCCATTGCTCATGGGTCCAATTGACATGTTGGAGTGCAAAGTCCAGGCGTGCTTGTCGGTGATGTGGGGCCAGTCTGGGGCCTGTAGCAGCTCTTTTGGGGGTCAAGTTTTTCTCCTTCAGTCTTCTCCTAACTGTCCACTCGCTAACAGGTACATCCCGTGTCCTCTGCAGCTCGTGCTGGACACCAACTGCGGAAATGTGACGATTTCTCAGAGAGGTCATCATGATGAATCGGTCATCTCGAGCAGTTGTTTTGCGGGTGCGACCTGATCCTGGTCTGCGATTGAAGCTATTGGTCTCCTTGTAGCTCTTAAATAGTCTGCTGACTGTAGCTTTGCTGATGTTGAGCTGATTTGCAACATTTCTCACTGATAAACCACTTTCAAGCAAAGCAACCACACTTGAAGCTACTTCAGGAGCTGTGTCCATTTTCACAGAACAAATGATAATGATATGATGTAGAGAATTCATCATTTGAATAGCAAAAGAAAGAAAAATACTGGCCAAAATTGTTTAAAATGAAATTTTTACGTATTCTACAGATTTAAAAAAAAGGTACCTTCTTGTTTATTTGGAGTTGTCTGTCTAAAATTGCCATAACTCGGTAAAAATAAAGCCGATTCGAATGAAACAAACTGTGTTTGAGAGATGAAAAAAATTACTTTTCAGTAAGGTATAACACTGGGCCTAAAAAGCATGCATCGCGTCACAGCGATAGTAGAATTTAGAAGGAGACAAGTGTCCTAGTTTCATTGCTCGCAAGTGTATATTGTCGTGTAGAAGTCAAATTATATTATAGTCAAAATTGAAAATTAGGCAGAATTCAAGTAATAGAAACATTTTTTTGTTTACAGAAAAGTCTGCCCCTCCTGCGCCAGTCCATGGTCACCAAAGAACTTAGTATAGATGGCATCCGCCCTCCTCCCCCCAGCCTTGTGTTCCCACAGCAACAGGTGTCCGCGCCTCCGCAGCCCCAACAACAGCAACAACAACAGGTAACCCACAACTTGTAATCTAACTACTATTATACTGCGAAATAAGCATCCCTTTCTAGACTAAATTCAAATTTCTTTTATGATGATACACAATTACACATACAGGGCAAATCCTTATCATACCTACAATCCAAGTACTCCTTTCAACTCACATGGCCAAGTTAACCAAAAACTTTGATTTTTTCAACAACAAAATAACACCAGTGTGCAATGCAATCCTCAGGGAGAAAATTTTGGCTGTGGAACAGTAGCCTCAGAGCAGTCGGGACTTGGCAAAATGTTGATGGGCAGAGGTATTGATATAATATGTATTGATTTTTTTACTTTTCAGTTGCAACAACAGCCCACAATCATCCGTCATACCACTCCCAACATCCAACAGTTGGCCCCTGGATCTCAACCTATGCGCATCATCACTCATCAGTCCCCCAACAATACCGTGCCTGTGAACGTGAGGCAGATAATGCCCACTGCCCAAACTCCTCAACAAATGCCCCAACAGCGAGTAGTCACTGTGAGTAGGAAACTGTAACTCATGAGTTTTTTTTTCTGATTATTTTACTGCAAGTATCAGCCTCCCTGTAAGGACAGTGCTAAGAAATTACCCACGACACGACGAGGCGATGGAACTGTCAATACTATTGTTAAATTGACTCCACCTTATGGTTGCTACTGCTAGTATTACCGCTGATTGAATTTAAAGAAAACGAAAAGAAAATAGTAAAATATAATTATATTATTATTTTTAGAAACAATTTCAAATAAATATTCTTGCTCTAGTTGAACTATAAATATGAGCTCTATCTTCCCAATGCATAAGAGGAAAAAACTGTACAAACTATACTACTACTTAAAGAAGCATATTTTTAAGTAGTTGTATAGATTATCTTTCTGAGACAGGACCAAAAAAACGTGTTTTGGCACTGAAAACTGACTATCGAAAATTTTGGGTAATTCCATTTTGTACTTTCCTTCCAATAAGGAAAGTAAAAATCCCTTAATTTAGCAACAAAAAAAATGTTTCCAGGGTTTGTTAAGTTTTTAACTTAAATCATATGATAACCGTTCTAGCCTGTACGAGGTAAGGCTGCTCAACAAATTCAACAACAGCAGCAGCAGGTCCAACTGACCCAGCTGCAGGCAGTGACGCCCACCCCTCGTATCGCTACCCCCGCCCCTCCCCGAACCACCCTACTCAAGAATGTGCCCGGGCAGCCAAGGGCTTACGAATAACAAGACAGCAAACAGTAACACGATGCAGACCCTGGCCAACCGACTGGCAGCACCCAAGGGGGCGGCCAAGTCTCAAGTCAATGCTGTTGCTAATCAAGGTAAGTGCACTCGAAAAATAATATAGACAAATGCAGTCATGAGTTTTTACGACAAAGAATCTCGATTGCAATTCAGAAAAGCAATGCCGCCTGTGTAATGGGCACAATACCCTATTCCTCTAGCATGAAGGATTTTTTTACATTTTGTAAATTGTATGTTTTAAAATAATACAAATATATACTTCTCTAGATTGACAAATGCAGTTGAAATTTTTCATTTGTATCATTATGAAGCTACTTGACGAAGTATCCTTGTTGGAGAATTATAGACAAATGCGTTCATATGCATTTGTCTATATTCCAATAATTTTCATACGATGAATACAACCTCACTAATGAAAAATTATGTGTACATAGTGTATAGTCTGTCCTGTTAAAAAAGAACTGCTTGATGCAAGGAAGGGGCCCTATTTTTCTTTCCAACGAAAGATTTTACCTTGAATAAAAACCAAAAACCTTTCCGAGTTCAGGAGAGGTTTCATAAAACAATATCATGAATTCTCTTTTAACACATTGTGTGCCGTGCTGCTCATAATGAGAGAGAGCATAGTATTCTCATATTGAGCAACATTAGATTTCACTTTCAAATATAGTCTCTCAATATTGAGCCACGCTACAATGCATTTAATATAGAGAGTTTGAAGGGTTCATTTTTGGGTTGGCACAAAATGTGTTAAAAGACAGACTTTCTCTTATAAGTTCTTACTTGCTTTTTTAAAGCCTCCTAATTTTCTTTACAAAATTAGAAGAAAAAAATTCTTCTTTTTGAACCTCTAAATTCAAATGTTTTCTTCTATTCAGCGTATTCAGCTTCCTAATGAAAATATGTTTGCCTCATTCTTACCTCATTACTTTGTCTTTTGACTCCAGCCACCCCCCAGTCTCCCAGTCTAGCGGGCGCCTCCCCCACGGTGCCCCCGAGCAAGGGGCGGGGAGGGGCGGCCCAGAAAGGCTCTCAGCTGAACCATAGCGCCCTCAGTGCCCCCAGTGGACCCCTCGCCCCTAGCACCCCCTCCAGGACGTTCGCCACCAAGGAAACCAAACCCAAGTCCTTCTCATCGTCTTCCTCAACCAGCTTTGCGTGAGTACCAACATTGCATGCGGGGATCTTAGTACCAACATTGCATGGGGGGATCTTAGTACCAACATTGCATTGGGGGATCTGAGCACCAACATTGCATTGGGGGATCTGAGCACCAACATTGCATGGGGGGATCTTAGTGCCAACATTGCATGGGGGGATCTTAGTACCAACATTGCATTGGGGGATCTGAGCACCAACATTGCATGGGGGGATCTTAGTGCCAACATTGCATGGGGGGATCTTAGTACCAACATTGCATTGGGGGATCTGAGCACCAACATTGCATGGGGGGATCTTAGTGCCAACATTGCATGGGGGATCTTAGTACCAACATTGCATTGGGGGATCTGAGCACCAACATTGCATGGGGGATCTTAGTACAAACATTGCATGGGGGGATCTTAGTACCAATATTGCATGGGGGGATCTTAGTACCAACATTCCATGGGGGGATCTTAGTACCAACATTGCATGGGGGGATCTTAGTACCAACATTGCATGGGGGGATCTTAGTACCAACATTGCATGGGGGGATCTTAGTACCAACATTGCATGGGGGGATCTTAGTACCAACATTCGCCGAATTCAGATCCGAAAGTTTGTGCGGCAATCATCATTGTGTAGAGTAGAGTCAGGAAGAGTAAATATAGGGCCATGCCTCGAGTCGGAACTCGGGAGAAGTCCAATATCCACAATCTATGGGGGTTTCTGAGCACCAACATCGTCTGGGGGGGGGACTTGATAAATACAAATTCTCATTTTACATTCCCTTCTTGGGACTTGAAGTACCTATCTAAACGAGATATGTAGTATAGCTTTCTATTATACATTTTAATTTATTCATCTTTCTGATTTATCTTTTAATATGTTCTCTGTGAATTGTAATTATTGAGTTGGCTATGTTAGCAGCATCTTCATTATCTTGTTCACTTAGCTCCCAAGATCCTCATGCAAGTACTTTACTTTCGTTGTTATTGTTTCTGTAGCGGCAAAAGCTATGCTGAGGGGGTGCGATAGTCTCTAACTGGGTTGGTAAATTTCAGATGGTTCCCTTGAAAAGAATTTAAGCATTTTCGAAGCATTGTCCTGCTATTCCCAGTTCGTCTCGGCCCCCATTTTATAAGAAGTTCGCCCTTCAGCAAACACTCTGAGAACATACGCAAGATAACAATTAGAAACATCCTTGCTGCAACATGAAAATAATAATGAATCCGTCCCATCTCTGTTGTAACCCTATTTTATAATTAAGCCCTATCTTCCTTCTCTGAACTATAGGCGATTGGTGTTGTAGTTGTTGGCAAAAACTATAGGCGATACTAACCCCTTGTTCTCTCGTGTCACAGCGGTGATGAGATACTAACCCCTTGTTCTCTCGTGTCACAGCGGTGATGACGACATCAACGACGTGGCAGCAATGGGCGGGGTCAACCTAGCCGAGGAGAGCCAGAGGATCCTGGGCTCCACGGAGATGATTGGCACCCAGATCCGATCCTGCAAGGACGAGATCTTCCTCCACTCTCAACCACTCCTGGCGAAGATATCCCTTATAGGTATTCTACAACAAGCATTTTATTTGTTATGCCGGGTCCACACTAAGCGAACATGTTAGCTAACAATGTTCGCGAACAATGTTATCCGCACATTTTGTTCGCGAACATCGTTAGCTAACAATTTTCGCAGTGAGGACCCTGCATTAGAAAATGTTTTTACGACTTGTTTGAAATAACATTGTTAGCGAACATTGTTCGCGAACATTGTTAGCTAACATGTTCGCTTAGTGTGGACCCGGCATTAGAGATTACGGCTGGTATGCAGAGACAATTTTGTAATCCCTATAGGGTTCACTGTAGGGTGGTCCCGAGCTTGCTGTAGGGAATACTTCGACCTTGACAGTTTTTTTTATTAAAGAAACATCTGAATGCACATGCGCACAGACGCTTTAAATAAACGTCTCTGAATAACAAAATCAGCTGAAGGGACAAATGACCCAGGCATCCCTACAGTGAGGACTCTGCATACTACCCTAATACTGATTTCTGTCACTGACGTATTTACGATTTTCATTAAATTATAAGATTTCAATAAATATATGAGGTAGACCGTCCCTCAACTCAGACTAGAGTACACTGTCGTAGGTTGAAACTCTGGCTTGATGAACGGGGATGACTTATCATCTCTGTTATTTTATAATTAAGTTTTGTCCACTATTTGCTGCACACACAACCCTGGTACTCATGTTCACTAGTGATGGATTGTCTATCTTCTGTCTTCATAATACTGGAGGTTACTGAACTCAATTGTTCCATTTACGCATTTATATCAATTTGTCCTTTTTTTACCTACATCTTTTCATGAGGTACTAATGATTTTTTTTATCTCTTATTTTCCAGCGGCCCAATACAATCTCGAAGAACCCAGTTCAGATATTCTCTCGATAGTTTCTCATGCCACCCAGTCTAGATTATGTACTCTGACGGAAAAGTTAAGCATATGTGCAGAACATCGGTCAGATCAGCAATACAAGACTCTCCCAGGTAAATAATGAGAAAAGAATTTCTCCAGTCAAGTATTTTTCTGGTTATTGCAGGGTTTTTAATACCACAATGGACGTTATTGTTGTTTTATCCATCGATTTTCTTTCATTGAAAATGTTCTGGGCTTCCTTTTCACTCCTCAATCACAATCGTATGAGGTGAAAATTTATGATTAGATAAATCTTTTCCCTTTCTAGTTCTGTTGGAAAGAAACACAATGTTTTAAAAATCAGTATAAACAATGTGTTTCTTTCCAATAGCTCAAGTAAGTGCAGAGTTCTGTTCACAAATATTGACCTTATATTACTGCTGGGGAGGAATGTTATGGAATGTATTTAATAATACTTTATACTCATGTGACTGACTGTCTTATATTCTAAAATGATAAAATGAGACTTAACGATCTACCTATGTACATATGTATATGTATATTGTATATCTTTTCTAATTGATCTGAAACCATTTTTTCGAAATTTATTCTTAGATAAAATTACCATTTTCTTTAAGCTGAGCTCTTAATGGCCAAACTTTACTCATTTATTTCAGTATCTCATAATAATAATAGGGCTGTGATGGATACATGGAAGAAAATGATTTAAGCACTGACCTTGACTGGTGGTTACCCTCAACTAATAATTCCGTGTCCGTGAGTTAGGTATTGACACCTAAGTCACGGTGGTGAGAGGATTATATGGACGCCCAGATTCAATGTCTAGGCTCCTTTCATGTCCATTGATTCTATTTGGTTTTAACGTCCTGACTTGAGGTAGACAGGACGGGGGTTTTACCCTCCATTCGCTGGGAATCGTACCAGCTACCCACATTAACCTCACCCAGCATGGGTAGGGCCGGAATTGCCAGCCTCACATGTTCGGAGGGAAAAGAATTTTCTGTGCGAAAAGTCTGCTGCAACCGGGAATCGAACTCAGGATCTCTGGACTACGTGCAGTAGTCACAACCTTTACGCCACGGAGGCTGGCACCCTCAACTAAATAGTATTATTATTGTCCAGGCTACTCGCAGCAGTGTGACGCGCGTGCGCAGCTCAAGTTCCTGGAGTCCCTGGACAGGATAGAGCTGAGGCGGCGCGGGGAACAGGAGAGAGAGATGCTGCTCCGAGCCGCCAAGTCCAGGAGTAAGAGCGAAGATCCGGAGCAGGTCAAGCTGAAAGCGAAGGCTAAAGAGGTGGGTACTGCTTACACAAGCATGTCGAACCTGTTGCTGTAGAAAGCAGATTGTCTGTCCCGGTAGCTTAGTGGTAAAGGCGGCACTCTCAACCCAACCGGGACATAACAAGTTATCCTCCCATTTGGGATTTTTACTACATAATAATATGTCTTGGGCATACTGCTGGAATAATGGGACTTTAGTAAGTAGTCTTAATCAGGCAGTATAAATAAGGCGATATTATTATTATTACAGAGAGGATTGATTCCATAAATTGTTTGTTAGGCAAAAAATTGATGATTTACAAGTGATTCCAGATATGAGCATTTTCAACAACAACAAAAGAGAGAGAAAAAAATAGATTTGGTAATTTATTAGGAATCATGTTCTTCTGTGTTTCTTTTTCTGTAAGTGAGATACCAGAAAAGTGTCTTCCATTTGGAAATAATAAAAAATTGAAGAAAAAAAACTGCTTTTAGACAAGAATGATACTTCTTGGAAATTCATAAACAAAATCAGTAAAAATAAAGAATAATAGGAAAATTATTGTTTTTGTGGCGTCAGTGTTAAATATTGACACTGTTAGTCTTACTCTGAACTTTTCTTTTAATTTTGTGTTTAACCTCGCTTTCATGGTCATAATTACTGCATGGTCATATCACGACGGTTAAACTTTCAACATGTATTCTTAACCAGTATTCTCTCTGAGGGACTATAGACAAGGTGTGGATCAGGTATACTCCTGACAAAGCTAGATACAAACCCATCGTGTCCAAACAGTGAGTCCCGACATATTTGCCGCATCATCTTATCTGACATGAGACCATCACTCTGGACGTTAACAAATCACAATACAGCAAGAACTCATTAAGATATTTCAATGTGTTTGTGTTTCAGATGCAAAGGGCTGAGATGGAAGAGCTCAGGCAGAAAGCTGCTGACCTGACGGCGCTTCAAGCAATAGGACCTAGGAAAAAACCAAAGCTAGATAATGCTGATGGCCCTAGCCAGGTGAGAGGAGTGATTTTTACATGCATTATGATTACTTTAAACGGTAAGATTGAGTGATTTTAATCTCATACATGCCTGTTGCAATAAGCATTAAGGTCCCAATTTTTTAGTATATCCTGTAAATATATTTTTTCAAATACCAGTTGAATCTGATGGCTTGATGAATAAATGAACTAGTGAAAAAATATACTAACACTCAAAAACAATTTGAGTAATGAATTTTGTTATGTTCTAATTCGGTGTTTAGTACCTAAATGTATTGTTTATATTATGATTCTTACTAAATAATATAGAAATTACTTTTTATAACCTTATTTTTCATTTCTTAAATAGGAAAAGCTACTGCCGATGTGCTCACACATTTATGACTGCTTTATTGGAATCAGTGTGACCATTAAGATATTTCCAATCATGAGTTCAAAGGAATTACGAGTATGAGATAATGATTAGATATGCGCACAACACATTTCCTACTCAAAAGGCTTTTTCTTTTAAAAATATTCCATTGCTGACTCATAATATATTATTTTGTTTTGTTTTTTCAGACTTCCAATGGACTGAGTAGTAATAGTATTTTATCTTCTAGATCCCAAGTAAGTAAATACCTGTATCATTTTCTCTTTGAATTAATTTTAATTATTATTTTAACGTATTTTCTATTAAAGATCAAATTGTAACTGTATTTTTGTCAGTATTATTTGGCAAAATTATCAAATAATGTTGAAATCCATGATTTTGGTGGATTCCAAATGGACAAATACAATACCAGACATGAGCTCTGACCACTCCTCATTATTCAACAATTTTGATCAATCTTTATTTACAATTTTTTATTTACAGGTGCAGTCAAAAGTTATAGTTAATGAAAAATAAACAAAGTTTGATCAAGGGTGAATGCCTTTGGCATTCTCTTCATTAATATCCACCTCTAGTATTTACATCTTTGGTGAATTGCAGCTTGAGCATTGTCCTCTTACGTTTGCTTTCAGTTACCTTTAAAGCCCAGAGTGAAGCGCATCACGATGAAGGACTGTATCTTCCTGTTGGAGCGGGAGAGGGAGTACTGCAAGAGTGAGCTGCTCTACAAGGCCTATCTCAAGTGATACCGGGTGACTCAGTCGCTGCTGGCTCTGTTCACTGTACAGGGTGGTTCACTCGCTAGCCTTACCATGTGGGGGACACTCTGGGCCTGCGTGGAATGTTGGATCCTGACAGTAGTCCTACAATGTATACGGGTGACTCTGCTATCTGTGTGCACTGTTTTCCGTATCACAGGATTGCGATGCAGCCTTGTAGGTATATGGTCAACAGTAAAGCCATCAGAAATACAGGCTGTATAATGTATCAATTCTTGTTGTCCCCGTGATTTGTATACAGGTAGTGTGTAGTTTATTTGTGAGCATGCAAGTATGGTGGTTAGGTTCAGTGTGATCAGAGCTTTTTAATTTTCCCTTTCAGTCTCTGATGTTTTTGATTTCTTACTTTTGATGAAATCAATTCAATGGATTTACCCTAAAACTTTCTTTTAGAAGACCCTTTTAAACTTACAGAAGGAATTTTCAAACATTAAAAACCCATGTCGAAAAGCCGGAGTAGATTAGTTTTGACAGTGATATTTTTTGCAAATATTTTTGATTATAAATATCATTTATAATTAAAGGTATAAGTATCCTCCATTTATATATTTTTTTCTTCTGTTTTTAAATACCTAACCTATTGGTCTAAGTCTCATTATCCTTAACGAGCTTTTTGTTGATATGCTAGATATTTTGTGAATGTAAAAAGAACATCTTTAGTCCTGGGTTTCTTTCGTCTTTTTTCTCCCTTTTACAACCATGTTAACAATTACGCAACAAAAACCTTCACTATGCACTAGTTAAAGTGCGTGTGTGAATTTTGCAAAGATTCACAGCATTCGTCATAAGTTCATAAACTAGGAATATTTCTGTTTTTGACTAGCTCCTAAATTTAATGTTGATGGCGTGAGTCACAGGCTATCGCCTTGTTCAAGAGATAAAATATTTAAAGAAAAAAAACTGTTGAATATGATAGATTTCTGCAGCACACCTGTCCCACATAGTTTGACATAAATAAAATAACGAATGATGCCTTAATATTATATTTTTGTAACAGAATTTCCGCCTGTTGTAGACTTGGTACTAGAATTGTTTCTACAACTTGTTGTTCATGTATAGCTGTTGTACAGGTTTCTTTTCACTGTAAATAGGAGTATGTCAAAATACTTTTAATTAATTAAAATGATATTAGATTATATTAATTTTGATTATTTTAAGGAAACATACTTTTGTTATATTTTGTATCAACCGTGATTGTGTCAACACTGTGTCTTAAAAGAGAGAGAGAGAGAGAAATATCTGGTTGAGTGTAAAAAAAAAAATATGAGAGAATGAGAGAGATATCCAGTTGACACAACCTGTTGATTTGTTATTACTAGTCCGAAAAATATTCGAATATTTAGTTGTTTTTTTTATCTGTGTATATATATTATTATTTATTTTAGTTGTATTTTTTTTTTTTTTTTTTAAGGAATAAAATTATTGCTGACGATTTGTTATATTTGAGAATGAATTGAAATAAACAAAGGGAACAATAGTGAGGAAATGTAAATTAGTAAATACTTTTGTTTCGACCTAATTATGTTAGTAGTAGTTGAATGTACATTTGGCACTGTTATAAAAAAAACATACCCAATTACCTAGCACCAAGTGCAAGCTGTAGATTTTTAGTGGTGTAACATGATGTATATTTTCATTGATTCTGACAGATTTTCAACATAAAAAATAGTAATTTTACTGATTACTTAAAATAAAACCAATGTGGTATTTTAGTCCAACCTCAGCTCTATTTACCAATTTATGATTCAATCTCACTATATCTAGTAGAAGTGTTATGTACCTAGGTACTATGTTAGTATAGGTACTTTTTCGTAGACGACTGATACAATAATATTTAGTTGGTCTGCTGAGGATGCAAATTTAGGGATGTATAAAAAAACGACAAGACCTGAAAATTGAGAAGAAAAAAGTACAGTTAGTGAACTTATTTAGGTAGGTAGAATTAATACCTAAAACTATAACCCTAAATTCGTCAATCATTTCACAATTGCAAAAATGATTTATTGCGTTTAACAAAGCACGGTAAAGTTACTGTGTACATGTTTCTCATTTACATAGCCTACTTTAAGCTATTTACATACTTTTCATTAAAATACCCAAAAATAATGTAATAAAATAATTTGTTTCACAAAGCCATGCAGAATTTCTCTGTTTCACATACTTGCATAGAATTGTATAATATGTTTATTGCGGAGATATTTTAATGTGATCATCAGCTTAGTACATAGTATTCTTACTACAACTAATGTACCAACCTTAGTAGCAGATTCAAGTAAGAAGCACGGATACGTTTGGCAAGGCTGGTTTGAGTAATTCTTGTGATAAACACAAATTTAATATAACCTTTTGATCTTGCACTGATGATGGTGTTTCATATACTGAATGAATGTCCTTGTACGTTATTGTTACACCTTTTAATGAGTTTTCCACCCGCAGTATCATCTTTATGTTTTTTGTACTTTTTTCGAGAGGATAGATTTGATTGTAGAGAGTCAATTGATAGGAGAGCTTGAGCAAATTTGATTGTTACATTCTCAAAGAGTTTAAAGAGGAGCTGTTAAATGTATGAACTTTCAGACACATACCCAAGATGCGGGATCAAATTTTCAATTTAATACCTGTTGATCTTGTGTATTCGCCCCCTCCCCTTTGAATATTGAACCCCTCTTCAATGTATTCTGTGATCAACTCACTACATGTCTTTTAAATACATACCAAATATTAAGTACCTTTGATGAAATTCCAGGTACCAAGTTTAAGGTAGGAATTAACTAACTATTCCGTCGCACAATCTCACGACATAAAAAATATTATAACATAGGACTAATTGTATGACATTTTGTCTACTCAAACTTAACTCTGATATTTAATTATTGATTTCTTGGGGAGGGTTACAAACATAAAACTGAACATGTTTGTTATTAATGTTGAGGCAGTAGTAATTGACTGAAACTGTTCTACTTACCCCAAACAAATAAAGGAGGTAATGTGTGAATAGCCTTTGAATTTCTTAACTAAAGATAAATAAATCATCGTTTCTTCTGAATTACTTCCTCGCATCTTATGCATACAGAGTTTTTCAAAATCTTTGGCAAACTTCAAGGAATGGATGCCTGATACTATTTTAAGAATATTTCTATAACATGTATCAGATAATTCTTCATCTCTGAGCTTTAAGAGCATTTAGAGACTCCATTATGTTCAGTAAAATAGTCCTCAAAAATACACCCTTTAAGTTTGTTGAAGGACTTTTGAAACACCCTATAGATATTCTTGTTTCTTCTACTGACCCATCATTCTAGTAACTTTCAAAACACATGTTTAAGAGAAATAATCCAACTAGAGTACTTTTTGAGAATGTTTGCTGAAAGACTCCTTAATTTATGTAATGTATGTACATTTAAAGCTATTACGACGCCCTTGAGAACTCTTATCATTTTGAATGCATCATAAATATGAATTCTAAGTTATTAAGGTAACTTTAAATTGTTTTGAAAATACTTTGCTTTTTGTTAAATATTTACTTTTATTTATTTTTACAAAAAATATCAAATTGTTGAAAAAAAGTTAAAGAAAAGATTGAATTCTAAAAATACATTAATAAATAAATGAGAAAAATATTTTAACTTGAAATAAATTTTACCAAAAAATTAAAATAAGTTGTTTTTCTATTTTTATAATTACCTTTTATTATGATAATTATTCGAGACACGGGTTTCACCCTTCCTTCGGAGTACACTTACAACCCTCTGCTTACATTCACCGCGCCCAGAAGAAATCAAGAAGGTTTGAACCTGGGGGTCACCCATCAAGTCTTCCCCTCGCTAGATGCTGCTTAACTCAGTCTTATAACTTTACTCCAGCCTTTCTTTTTTAATATGATTGTTTTTTTGTTTTTGACCACGTAGTAATACGTCTTGGTGCTAGTTCTACCCCACACAGGCTTCTAAACATACCCTGTATACGAGACAGTCAGTTATAAGAGGAACGTACTTATATATTCCAGATATACTTATGTATAGGTAATGTAATTTTTCGTTTGGTGTAATGAGGCTTGTAGTTTTTCCAATTATCTCGAGCGGGTTTTCCTAGGCGTCTTGAACTAATTGACAATCTCTTACCTCCCATGTGTGATGTGAGACACTAAACTTATGTAATTAGTTCCATGTGTCTTGACGGCTCGGCCGAAGTAGGATCGTATCTAGGAAACTTACCGAACGGAAAACGTGAATTACCTATTAACAATAATTACAACTTTTATACGTTGAGTAAATGTATAGTGAACTACAGTACCATAATTGACAAGGGTAATATTATAAACACAATAATTATGTCAATCTTCTAGATATAGACTTCTGAGAGCCTATGATAATAATAATACTCTTTCGTGGAAGGTAACCACCAGGCGAGGTTAAAAAGCATTTTCTACAACCTATCCCTCAGAGTCTTATTATTATGTGGTCGTATTCTCAAATAGAAAAATTCATGTATTGGGTTGGATTCGAACCAACGGATCACTGCGCTACCTGTATTACCAGACTGGTGCCTTAACCACTTGACTACCAATGCACGGTGTGATGTGTTAGTAGACCAGCAAAATCCAAATGAATTTTGTCTTTGAGTTGATTTTGGTCACAAGTTCGATCCCCCGTGCCGACAAAAATTTGTGTTCTTAATTTGGTTACAATTGTTTGTAAGGGATACCATCCGGTGCGCTCGTGTTGACCCAGCACCTAATTGGGAAGTATTGTATCACTTCTCACCCATCAGAGGGGAGGCATACTACGGGATGGATAGGCAACAACACAGACGACAAGCGTCTGCAGTAACTCCTGTTTCATGGCTACGAAATAAAAACGGCTGTGAAGTGAAACACTCATCTTTAAATAAAAAAAAGCTTGCGAAAGATGTAAACGGAAATATTAAAAACGAAGATTTTATTTTTTTACTACCCTTGGTCTGTTATTGTGAGTGAAAATTGAAGCTAGTACTTGTGTTTCACATCGTACGAACTCCTTTCTACTGTTTCAAGTTTCAAGACCATACTAACTTCTTACCACCTACATAAATGATGTGCTGGTAGCTTCAGTCAGACACCTCCTGGCATGGGCGTAGCCAGGGTTTTGGCTAGGGGGGGGGGGGGAAGCAGCTAATAAGGAAAATCAATAATACCTAGTGAACAATCAATGATACCTAGTGTTGCATACTACCTGGAATTTTCTAGGGGGGGGCAGTTGCACCCCCCTGGCTACGCCCATGCCTCCTGGGTATGTATTATTTCGCATTTATACTAGTATAGATGTGTACTTACACTAGTACGCATCGCAGTCAGAGTGAACGTCACTGGAGAAACCTAGAACTATCATAAAATCAGATGTTATTCGTTACGCGAACAAATTAATTTTTCAGAAAATTTCTTTTAGATGCCGAAGTTGTAAGGTTCATTTCTGCCCGGGACAGTTTCCATGATAGCTAAAAAATCAGTGGTAGGGAAGTTTTTACACTTAAACTGCATTCAAAATAACATCGTGTCGTAGGTACTTAGGTGTCTTAGGTTCATGCCTAAATATTTACACTGGAGTCCAACACTCAACCCCGTACATAACATACCTACACCACTACGACAACCCGTCTAAATCTTAGCCTGATGAGTTTTCTTTTTGAAACACGGTTTTCAATTTAGCGCTTTTAAAAGGATCTACTAAATTTTGAAAACTCGTATAAAATTATTAACACAATTATCTTGATGCTCTTAATTCTAAAAGCAAATTTAAGATTAGATGGATTTAATCATGAGAGATTTTGATTTTATTTCAAAGCTTTTTAATATTATGAGAAAACCTTTCAATTTTTCGTCTTTTTATAGTTGAAAATCTCATTTTGTTCTTTCCGAAAAGTTGAATAATTTCTGGCTTGACTAACGAGAATTCTAATGAAGTTTTCGTGTTCTTTTTAACAAGCTGTCCCGTACCTACTCAGAGCTGCAGAAAGATGATATGGGGAGGATATATTTTATTTTTGAAAAAATAAACAAACAGTTGAAGGTAGGTACAAGAAAATGGTTCTTTCAAGGACAAATTAGTCATTTTCCAATGGCAGATCAGGTGATTGTAGTCTCCAGTTTTTCTTTCACATTGCAGAGGTAAGACTAACAATTTTTATTCACGCCTTCAATTTCCCATAGATGCAATGTGCAATAATTATCTTTTTTTTATCTATGGGCACAATAATTATTATCTTCTCCTCTGATCAACATATTTTGCTTTTGTTCTTTGTACTAAAAGTCTGGGAAGCATAACTAAATATGTAGATGAAACAGGAAGGAACTGATGATCTTTGCTGTAATCCACACAGTGTGAAATCTAGTTTAAAATACTGTGACTTATTTTAATTAAATAGCTAATTTCTTTATTAAACAAGAGTAGCACAACATAATTATGTAGCTGGTAATAATAATACATAATTACTCGGACTGTAATGGCAGTCTAAATTTTTTAATACATCCTTCTGGATATTGATTATACCATATATTTACTATTTTTACAAATACAACCCAATATAATAATATGTAGGTATGTAACATTCGCTGTTTTAGAAACCTACAGAGTAAGCTCGAGATAATTAAATTTATGTATTCAGGCAACCACTCAAAATTTGCCTGCGGTAAAAGGAGAAATAGTTGCTTCATATGACTAGCAGGCATGTTGATTTACGTAAGTTGGAAACCCCTGCCATCTATTCAATCTGGCTAGAATGCCTCCTGGTACTTTATTGTCGTCGTCATGGTAACGCCTCTGATGCCCTCAGGTACTAATAAGAAATGACGGTACTCAGAACCCCAGCACAGAGCCCGCTGGCACTTTTCCTGAAGGACAAACCTCTTTTCTGAATTGTATGTGAAATGCTCTTGCATACAGGGTACCGCCATGCTTTTATATTTTGGTTTATTCTAAATAATTATGTATGAAATTTATTCATTTGCCCTATTTAAATGGATATTTATTCAATTTACTTAAGGGTTCGATACGAGGGACAGAAATTATTTTTCTCTGTTCTGAAATATACTTTTTTTCTTTTAATACACTCTTCACTAAACATATAGGGTTCTTGCATATAAAATATATGTTGTATTTACCATAGAAGTTTTCAAACATCTTACATTTTCATATCTTTATTTATCTATACCTACCGTTACCAATTACATAGGTAGATTCGTAGATATTATTTCTGAAAGTTTCTTTGGCACTGAAAATAATATCAAAATGGAGCAGCTTCCACAGCTCGGTTTACATTCCTATCTTACACTGAATTCAGCCCAGGATGGTCCATTTGCAAGAAAGATTTCTGTGATTAGACATTTTTATTATAGACACTAGAGAGGAGATTTTTACTGAAGAAAAAAACATTTGGAAAAAATATGAGTAGCATTAAATTTGTTTACCTACCAAAAGAGGAAGAGAGGTGGGTCACTAAATTACGTTAATAAACTGTATGGTTAAGGCTAAACGCTACATGTTCTGGTGGCAAGAAACACAGAACTGAGACCTATGCAAAAAGATAACTATAAACATCAACCCTAATGCTTGGTGGATATTATAAGTAGTAAAATCTTGTTTCACAATGAAGAGGAAGAATTTTTCACTTTGAAAGGAAGATTTCCAGGAACTGCAGCTGGCATAAGCTACCACCCTGTAGACCTACCCTGCAGTCAACTCGTCTGATGAATCCTCTTATTTCCTCCCCAACCTCTTGTTTCTATTTTATATTTCTTTTCTCTCTTCCTCTCACCTCCCTTATCCCCCACTTTATATTTTTTATGCTGTTATTATTATTTACACTTTTTCACCGGCGTTAGTACCGCGTCTCCACGATATAAATTGCTTGTACCCCCACCTTGGAAGCACCTTATCCCCCTGTCTCTCCCCCCCTTCATTTTATAAGTCTTCTTTTCCATTTTCCTTACCAAGGTACTTATACTTTACTCGTTATCGCCAGCGGCTATTTGACAGCGTCACGTTGGTGTTAGCTTCCCATCAGTTTAGTCAGATCACTCCAGTTAAGAAACGGTGAGTGTGGCCTGAATCCGGGATAAAAAACGATTAGTAGGAATACCTACCTGTTTTTTTTTTTTTTTTTTTTTTTTAATAAAACTATTATCTTGCATATGTTTTAAAGACAGTTGTGGGCAGTCCCGATGTTAAGAGAATTTATTTCTCGTCGGATTAAAAAAATTATGAATATTTTATGTGCTCTTTTGTTATTGTCTATTTAACGTCAGAAGTCAATTGATAGATACTAATCCAGAATGAGGTTCAGTTTCAATTTGCTGAAAATCACAAGAATGACTGATATTTGAAATCGAATGGTCTTTCGCTGTCTTAACCTCACTGAAGGTTGATTAACTTTATTTTGGGGGGGGGGGGGGCTCCTCCCCCAAACAAAGTTTTATTTTTACCTGCATGGTGAAATGGTCATTTCACGATGGAGGTTTTACCTCTAATTGCCGAAACTCACAAACCAACTACTCAACTTAACCTTCCCCAGCCTGAGTGTGGGGAACACTGTCTTAATTTAATCTGTTTAGCATTTAGTTGTATCGTCACACTTACCTATTGAAAACATCACTTTAGAGTATAAAATAACTATTAGTATATATACATAGGCACTGACTAGTAGGTCAGGGAAACTACGAACTTGTTTTCGAGTTGCCAATAAAAAATAATCAGAAACAGATGTTTCTCCAAAAGAAACAAATTCAATAAAATTTACATCAGAAGTTTTTGAACTTTCAATATTTCAGAGAGCTCTACGTGAAAATATTGACCTGTAAGTGAAGGCTTACCAAGCCCCCTCCCTCTGGCTCTATTTTTTGCAAACATTTTGAAAGCAAGGATTGCTGCTATACTTTGCCCTCTTCGGTGTCCCTCATATCCTTCTCAGGAATCTCAGGGATTTGAACGTAGGTACTTCAGTATTATGGTTTTTTTTTAGATGAAGTCTTTCACGAACTTTTTTATTTCCAGCCACACTTTTTAAACAGCTACTTGTAGTGGCTTATAGGCTGAAAACACCTGTTGTTTACCTGTGTTTCACATGTATTTGAAATTTAGGTTAGGTTAGGTAATTTAGTAATCGTATGGAGAGGGAAGACAAAATGTAATCAAACCGAAATTTTCGATAGAGTCAGTATTCCTTGTCAAGTACAAAATTTCAACCATTGGAAATGTGTCCGTCGGTCTGTGTATATGTAAACAATTTTTCACTAACGTTTACTGTTGAGTTACCAATGGTGGAATTAGACCGGAATTGGTTAGAGTTATTTATTGAAGCAGTTAATTGTAAGGAGAGTTCATCCCGCTAGATCAGGGGTCTCTTGATTACGAGATTCAGGAAATATGGGTGCTCTACAATAGAGCCGGATCTCAATAGTATGGCCGTATCCAGGATATCATGTCCGTAAAAAATTAGGGGGGCGTACAAAAATTAAAATAGGAAATTCTTGTAATAACGAAGTTTTCGCGGGTTCAGCCAGTACCTACAACCTACACCTAAGGCAAACATTGTTTATGCTCGCGAAGGTTTAAAGGAATATTGAGAAATCAATCAAAGTTCAAAAAATGAACAAACTGGAATAGGTAAATTATAAAATGCCAAGTTTTTCATCTCTTAGAATTGAAGAGCTCGAGAAACTTCTTTCTCAAACAAGGGAAAAATTAATTAAAAATATATTCCCAAACAAAATTCCATCGATGAAAATTGAAGAGAGAAAAAGAGTTGTTACAAACAGGGAAACATGAAACTTTTGTAGTTAAAAGCTGCATTCAAGAACTTTCATAAAATAAGTTTACCTAGAGAGATCAGCCACACATCAACTTTTAAAGAATAATTACTTAGCAAAGTAAAGCTTTAAATAGAATCCAATAGGCACTGTTGATAGTGGCCCTTATGTTATATCTTATAAAGGTGTTTTTTTTTTTAAGTCGCTTAAATTATATAGGGGTATTTGAGGAACACAAACTGTTTTGACTCACCACTGTTTAGTTAATGGTACCCATAAGTTATCGTATCGCTTATTTTAAAGGGTTCTTTTTGTAAGCTTAAATTTATAAATTTTAGTAAACAACAAATTTTAAATTAAAATCTTCGTTTTATTTAAATTTGGCCTATGGATTGTCAATTTGTAGAAAATCCATAGGCATTTTCCCACACTTTCTTGTTGGATTTGTGGAGGTGGTTCTCCACATGAAACAGGCCCCAGGCCTTGTTTCTCAGATACAATAATTCTGATAACATTACAAACTTGCAACACGGATATTTGGTTTTTCTTCTTAGATCTTGAAATAATAAATAAAACTCGAGCAAAAACCGTATCAGATTGTTATCAAATGCTTAGCTTTGAGGTATTCTCTGTCACTACGGCGAGGAACGTATAGAATCGCAGGTGTAAAAATCCAATCAAAGCGCTTTAGCCTCAAGGAGCTTTCGATATAAACATAATAAAAGTATAATTTAACTATGCTCTAGATTTAGATGATTTTTACCATTTACCCTGTGGAGCTATTGCTTTTTCTTCCTCTTCATGAAGGTACCTACTTTTTGGTTGGTATTAGGGATAGTAATATATTAATACAGAATATATTATTATCATTTTGTAGTCGCCTGTGTATATGAGTATACAGTATACAAATCTACTATAAGAAATTTTGTAAAATAGAAAAAGACAATAATCTTTGATCTTGCTTCTTGCTTGGTTATTATTAACAACCCGAAAGAAATACCTGAAAAGTATAACATCATGTCTGACTAAATCCGTTTCAAAAGCTAACCAGTCTTACCAACTTGCCAGGAAAAAATATATACTAATCATAAAAAATTCTATCCCGTTTCCAGTTTTATATTTTTCGTTTTTCCGCGAGGTTCAAACTTACGAGGAAAACAAACTTATTTATTTATTTCACCTGAGGCAAACATTTTTTATGCTCGCGAAGGTTTAGAGGAATATTGAGAAATCAATCAAAGTTCGAAAAATGAACAAACTGGAATAGGTAACATAATTTTGACATCAATAATAGAAACATTGACGAGAACTTTTTTTTTTAATTTGGATTTTAACTTTTCTTTCAACTGCATGGTCGTATATTATAACTGGCAAGAGAACTTTTTTTTTTTTTTTAAGTGGGGTTTAACGTCGCTTTCACTGCCATGGTCATATCACGACGGGGTTTTACCCTCCATTCGCAGGAAACTCACAAAACCTGCTACTCACATTGACCTCACCCACCTGAGTGGGCCGGAAAAGCCAGCGTCACGAGAATTAGAATTTTGAATGGTCACCATCCAAGTCTTAACCTCGCTGGATGTCGCTTAACTTCGGTGTTCTGAAGGGAACCGGTGTATTCAACATGCCATCGACGCTGGCTAGAGAACTTTAGTATAGGATCATTTGTCCATGATACTTACACAGCCCAAAGTAAAATCTTATTTGGCTTTTTTGCGATGTATAGGTACAAAATGAATATAATTAATCATCTAAAAATTTAATATAATTTCAGTATACAATTTCCTGCTTTGGAAATCTCCAGGTTGTTGTGTGTTGCGGGATCAATTCCCATCTATTAGCACAATTCCCCATGCTGTTCCAAGTTCAGGAAGCTGGGATTCTATCATGTCCTTCACCCATTCAGGAAGATTTTTAAATCCAGGTATGATAAAATTGAAAATCATTTTATCCAAGCAAAACATTGTTATTATTTATTTATTTTAATTATTGTACTTCAACGTACATATTTATGTATTTGTAGTCGTCATTCGTGCCATTCTCCGTCATGATTTATACATATTAAGTGGTACATGTTGATTAACAAATAAGATAACGCATTTTTTTGGATAATGATTTATTACTACGTGAACTATGTATAATAATTATTTGGTCTACATGATTCATCATACTTGTCTAATCACGAAAAAATAAATGGAAATGTAATACACGTCACGAAACTCAAAACATCTATTACCTGCTTTAACATCCAACTCAGTTTCAATTACTAGTACTGTCTGTCTTGAGGCTATCCCGAAACTAGTACAATTATTATTGATACAGCTTGTACAACAGAGCTAGGTATGACCTACAGTCATATGCACAAATACAGGATCTTATCGAAAACACACTAAAGGTTTGTTTATCTCCTCCAAAAAATGATGTTTCAGCGAACCATTAAAGTAGTTACATACCTAAAAATATTGCAGATTGGGTACACTCCCAGACAGAGATCACTGATGTTGAGCAACATCGGGTATGAAGAGAATATGGATTAACGCCTTCTAGAGTACGAATCCATGCATTGCCATAAAACATATTCCTGCTGCTAATCTGGTCCCAACTCACAGGCTGGGTGACGTTAGTCAGGTATAATATAGCTAATAATAAATTAGTTATACTTACCTACTCTGGTACCTTGTGAAATTGACATGAACCGATTCCAGTAGCTTGATCGATAAGGCGGTGGACTTGTAACCTGGAGGTCTATGATTCAAGTACCGGGTTCAGCGAAGATTTAGTAAGTTGTGACATCACGAAAGTGATTAACACAAATATGATAACTTTGTGAAATTTCCAGAGGAGTAGAAAATCATAAAACCTTAATCCGAATCATACATAACGAAAATATTGTAATGATATTATTTTCTAACTCGACTAGGATTCGAATCCACAACCTTTTAATGAATAAGCATAAGTATATGGAGGCCCGCTGACTCACCCGGCGAAATTACCTATTGTAAAGTCAACACTGTCCAAATAATTATAGTTAAGTCCTGTGCACTGCAAGTTCTTGAGACAGTCAGAGGCACAAAAATACAAAAAACTAAATGCTCATAATAACTCCAGATGTCAGAACTCTTACTTTAATTAATATCCTGTATTATTACAGGTAAATAGCCGTGATCACTGTCAGTAGTATGTGGTTACTCAAAGGTTCATTTTGGTTTGGTGTACTGAAGAGAGCGCACGTTAAAAGTGTCTTCGAAAAAATACCACGATAGTCGAAGTTTGATGCATGCTGGAAATCGAGCCTTTTTTTCCAATACAAAACTTTTTAGAAGCAAACTGATCACCAGAGTAATCAAGAGGACGCTATTTCAAACTCTGGTCAGACCTGTTGTCACATATGGAGGAAAAACTTGGAGCATGAGTGCATGACCGAGTACGAGCAAGACATTTTCGGGAAATTTGAACGTAAGATCATCAAGTGTATATAATTATGGACCCATCAGAGAAGGCAAACGGTAGTTCATTAGGACAAACGAAGAGATTGGCAACATCCTCAATCAAGAAGACACCGTACGATTCATCAGGCTCAAAGGATTCAATAATTGGGACATGTTACTCGAACAAAAAACACACAGATGGGCAAATAAATTCTCAATGCCAAAATATAGGCACCAAGTAGGAGAGGAAAACCACGTCTGCGATGGCTGGACTGCTTCACAAAAGATATACGGGCAATAATAATAATAATATCGCCTTATTTTTTTTTTTTTTTTTAAGTGGGGTTTAACGTCGCTTTCAACTGCCATGGTCATATCACGACGGGGGTTTTACCCTCCATTCGCAGGAAACTCGCCTTATTTATACTGCCCGATTAAGACTTTAAAAGTCCCATTATTCCAGCAGTAAGCCCAAGACATATTATTATGTGGTAAAAATTCCAATTGGGAGGATAACTTGTCATGTCCCGGTTGGGTTTCGAACCCGCGACTTATGGAACCCGCCTTTACCACTGAGCTACCGAACAGAATGTGAGTGGATGGACCAGCAAAGCCAAAGACAGAACTGAGTGGCCAAGTCCCACACCGGGCTGTAGCGCCGTAAGATGTTAATGATGATGATGATGATGAATTGAAGTTTGATGTTTAATAAGTCCTTGAATCCGATAAGTAAGAATTGGTTTAAAATCCAAAGAAAATAGAAAGTAGCTTTCCCTAAGTAGTTCGTACTCGAGGCCAGAAGACAGCTTCTTTTTTAAATATCAGTTTAAACTGTCTGAACGTGAACAATGAACATGTAGTTACAAAAAAAACTACAATAAATTGTATACCTGATCAAAACTCTGTCTAAGACCCTGTCAAAAAACAGAGAATCCTTTCAAAATAGCAGGATAACCCTATTTCACATTTTCCTCCTCACCCACCCTGTAAAAGTTTATCTCATTTTGTGCACAACCTTCGGGCGATCTCTTTGAGTCTAACTTTGAGAACCCAAAGAAAAAAGATCGATAGGTCACATACATAAATAGCCCGGAAACCATTCTGTCTTTTGCCCCCCAGACAAAGGCTCTTAATACTTCTCTTCTCTTGATGATAAAATTGTTCATCTTGCTATTAACCCTTCTCTGAATGCATCTCAAGGCAAATTGTCTTTCTTGAACTTTGATATCCATGTTCTGTTCAAACATACGTAAATACAAGACTTAAAAATTATAAAACAGGATTAAATTTAAGATAGGTTAGACTCTCCCTCGAGTTGGAGTTTCAAGCAACTTGAGGGACAATCTGGCTTATCTTAAATTTAATGTGTTGGGACGGCTCCCGGAAAACCTTTAAAGTTCTAAAATTCCTAATCGATCTCGAGTTCTAGCCATTAAGGACATACGAATTGAGATTTTTTCTTTAAAGATAGATCCTTATTTATCTTTCCTTATTTATACCTATGTTTATTTATTTCTTTATCTTTTGAAGTAGGTACGAGCTTGTTGGTAGATCCAGGTAGCGTAGGGATCCGTTGTTTCGAATTCCACCCAGTGCATGAATTTTTCCTCATTAACTTGAGTTTGTGACCACGTCATAATAATAAGACTCTGAGGGTTAGGTGGTAGAAAATGCTTTCAGCATTAACCCCGTTTGGTGGTTACCTTCCACTAAAGAGTGTTATTATTATTATTGTTAATTATCAGCCGATTCACTTTTTTTTTCCTTGTGCAGGCTTAGATTGTATTAATGTTTCTTTGGTATGAATAAGGCACTGTTTTATTAATCAGGGGCTGAGTTATGGAGGGGTCGAGAAATGAAAATTGTTAGAACTTTTTGGTGCGTAAATTTCTCATACTTTTGAGTACGTCACAATGTTTAAAATCAGTTTTGCTACAGAAAGGTCAGAATAGTGTTTTTTTACTAAAACAAAGGGTGCATTCTGTAAAATCACAGAAATGGAATTTAGTCAATTTAAGAAATTCTGAATAAGGTTTGTTGATTCTAACTTTGATCCTGACATTCCTTACCTTAAACACTGAGTTTTTTTAAGTAAAATCAATAATGCTCTTATTTTTCTTCAAGACTTCCGAATTTTAGCTACAGAGGTAGTAAATTGATCAAATTTTCCAAGAAATTCAAAACCTTAATCGAAAGATAAGATGACATAATTTCATGCATGTCCAACTTTTTCAGTGTCAGAGCAGAAGGGTTAATTTTAACCCAAAGGCTTTATAAAGTTAATTAGTTCTTTTTAATCCCCCCTCACCCTCCTGTCGCAACCATTTCCTCCCCCCCCCCCCCCCCCCTTGTATTTGCAGAGCAGGGTATTTCAACCACAGAACAGATAGAACACTTTCCTCGCTCAAATTCTCAGGAAATTTTCGCCAAAATGACGTGACTATAATATAGTACATTTTATACTTTGCTATCTCTAGAATAGGTATCTCTTTTATTCTAAACTAGGTATATTTTTTATATGTATTTATAATATTTACTATTATTGACCTCAGTAGCTTGAGCGTTGAGTGGAACTATAACCTGGAGGTCACGTGTTCGTTGTTCCAATCTGTCAGTAATGCGAGTTTGAGTAATTGAGAAAACACATGATAACTAACTTTACCGTTACTATAACATTCTGTGGCGTTGTCTCTGTCTAGTGTAGGACCGAACTCAGTAGCTTGCGGTGGACTTGAAGTCTGGAGGCGGTGGTTCGAGTCCCAAGCTAAGCAAATGTTCAGTAAAGCGAGTTTGAGAAGTTATGATATCACGATTGTGATTAATACAAATATGATAACTTTCTTTTGTAGGGAGGGTTTTCTTCACACCTTGGCCGAGGGTTTCGATATCATTATTGATTAACCAATGAGCTATTTGAGTAAGAAGATAACTCTTCCATATTGAAACCTTTACTTTGCGGGTTTGATTTTATTGATTCTAATCTGGGGCGAATTATTTTAATATCTAATAAACTAGATTTGTTGTTTCCTTTTTCCTTTAGTTTCAAAATTTACTCACCTCTGCAGCTAAAAACAAAAATAATGAGATTTCAAAGAAAAGTTTTAAAGGAATTCTCATTGAGGACAGTGAAATAAGGTGAAATTATTTCACAACTGTGGGACCTGACTGTGTGGATACGCTTGCTGCTTCGTACAGCACTTATTAACACACCAGCATTGTTTTTATAGGTTGGCTGTTGAAACACTTGGACCTTTTTCTTGACAGTTCAAGTGGCAGTCCAGCGTGGAAATGCCTCAAGCCTGGTAGGCACTATGACTGTGTGGACAAATGGGATTTCAAAGCCCATTTGTCCACACAGTCAAATTTAGGATTTCAAAGCCCAACAAGAATTTTAAATAGTTTTAGGAATAATAGAGAAGTAGAACGAGTAGGTCTGTCTAATAGTATTAGTCGGGAAAATGTAGTAGACGTAACTCATTATGATTTCATCACATACAACTGTAGATCGTTAAAGCAAGAATGGAGGTTGAGAGAACTACAAGAGGAACTAAAGAATGTGTCATGGAGAGTAATAGGTCTGAGTGAAGTGAGAAGGAGAGGAGAAGAATGTGTGATACTAGATAATGGAGATATTTTGTATAGCAATGGTGGGGAAGGGGTTGTAGGAGGTACAGGGTTTTTGGTAAATGCGAAATTTATAGATCAAAAAGTTTTAAAATTTGAAAGTTTTTCTAGCAGAGTATCTTCCCTTTTAATAGAAATAAATAATTATAAATTCCATTTAGTACAAGTGTACGCACCAACATCTGCCTCTACTGAGGAAGAACTGGAGATCTTCTATACAAATCTACAAGATGCAATAGATAGGAATGATAGTTTAAGTCGTAAGTTTTGTATGGGAGATTTTAACTCTAAAGTGGGAAAAAGGAAGATGGAGCGGTGCATGGGCACATTTGGGTATGGTGATAGGAACGACAGAGGTGAACGTTTAATTGAGTTTGCAGAGGGAAATGGTCTGAGAATTATGAATACTTTTTATGATAAATACGAAGAGGACAAATGGACGTGGGTATCACCGGATGGGAATGTAAGAAACGAGATAGACTTCATACTGAGCAAAAAATGGGATAAGGTTAAACTTGTAGAGGTAGTTAAAAATATTGATACAGGAAGTGACCATAGGCCAGTAGGAACTATTTTGATGGAGGAATTAAGAAGGAAATATATTAAACCGAAGAAGGAGAAAATTGAGTTGAAATCAAAAGATCTGATAGACAAAGGGTTTGAAAATATATTAAAAGAAAAGTTACATAGTGAAAACAAAGAGAAAAATATCGAAATTCTGAATAGAAAACTAAAAGAGACTGCTGAGGAAATAGAAAACCAAACGACAAAAAATAAACATAACTGTAGAAATTTGCCAGCAAATATAAAAAGATTAATGGAGAAAAGAAGGAAGTTGAAAAGATATGGAATAGAAAAAGTAGAATATTCAGAAGTGTCTAAATTATTAAGGAAGGAGTTGAAAGAATGGTTAGAACAGAGAAAGATAGAAAGAAAGGTGGATGCGGTGGAAAATGGAGGAAAACTAAAGGAAATGGATAAAGTCAGGAAAATGATTGTGAGTTTAAATGATAATCAGGGTAAGGAAATTAGAGATAAAGAGAGCTTATTAGAAAGAGTGAAGGAATTTTATGAAGAACTGTATCGAGGCATAGATAATAGAGACGAGAAGGAATCAGAAGAGATAGAGAATAGTGAGGAATGGTTGGAAATAATGAAAGAAGAGGTGATTAAAGCGATAAGAGATACCAAGGAGGGGAAAGCGTGTGGAATAGACAGAGTGACAATGGAAATGATAAAAGCGGGAGGAGAAACAGTGGCAGAATACTTGACTGAGATTTTTAATAAGTGCATGAGAGAAGGGAAATTACCAAGAGGGTGGAACATAGGAAAACTTGTATTGTTGTTTAAGAAAGGGGACCCAAGAGAACTAAAGAATTTTCGACCTTTGAGTCTTCTAAATGTGGAATATAAATTGCTATCCAAAGTCATTTCAAAGAGACTACAAAGTTATTATAACAACTTCCTGTCAGTTGAGCAAGCAGGTTTTAGAGCAAATTTTTCCACTATAGATCATATCTTTGTCTTAAATGACCTACTTAGAAAAGCTGTGGAATATAATTTTGCTTTAGTATACCTGTTTATTGACTTCGAAAAGGCCTTTGATCTCATTTCAACAAAAAAATTAATAACAATGCTAAGACAGATAGGGGTTGATGAAAAAATTGTGAGATATATGGATGAGGTTTATGGAAAATCAAGTTTGGAGTTTGAACTAGAAAAAGGGTATAAAACAGAAATAAAAGTTAGGAGTGGGGTAAAACAAGGAGATGTTATATCTCCGACTCTTTTTATTGGAGTCCTACAGGAAATTATGAATAAGATAGACTGGGAGGAAAAGGGAATCATGGTGGAAGGAAAAAGGTTAAATAGATTGGCATTTGCAGATGACATAGTTTTGATAGGAAGTAGTGTTGAAGAAGTAAGGAATATGTGTGAAAAATTGTTAAATGAATGTGAGAAGTATGGAATGAGGGTGAATGTTAATAAATGTAGATTGATGATGACAGAGGAAAATGCAGAGGATAAGTTGATGATAAAAGGAGAGGAAGTGAGAAGAGAAAAAAATTTCATATATTTGGGACAATTATTGAGTGTGGAAGGTCAGTGGGCAGAAATTTGTAGACGGTGTGCGATAGGATGGAGTACTTTGATGAAAAACAAAGAAGTATATAAATCAGGGGTAAAAATGGAAGTAAAAAGGAAACTTTGGGAAATGACGGTCTTGCCTAGTATGACGTATGGATGTGAAACATGGGTGATGAGTGCGAGAGTGAGAAATAAATTGAGAGTTACAGTAAGAGCAATGGAGAGATATATGTTAAGGAAGACAAGGAGAGATAGAATAAGGAACACAACAGTGAGATATATGACAGGATTTAAAGATATTGTAGGTATAGTGATTAAAAGAAAATGGAAATGGGCGGGGCATATAGCTAGAACAAAGGATGATAGGTGGACGAAAAAGTTAATGGAGTGGTATCCCAGAGATCATGGGCGTGGAAGAGGTAGACCAAAAGATAAATGGGATAAGGAAATGAGTTTAGTATGTGGAGGAGTATTATGGAGGAGAGTAGCTGAGGAGAGAAGTGAGTGGAAAAGAATGGGAAAAGTGTATAGAGAAGTATGGTTGGAGTATCAAAGAGATTGAAACGGAAATGGATGAGGAGGAGATTAGATTGATAGAGAGTGTATGTGTGTGAAAGAAAAGAGAGAAAAAAAAAAAAAAAAAAAAAAAAAAAAAAAAAAATATAAGTAATTATTTAATTTAAATCTAAATTAAAGTAATTTTATTTTATTTTAATCTGTAACCCGGGTTTGGACCAATTGGTCACATGCCTCCTTATAAGGAGAGGCCTCAGATACCAATCTGATTTTGTACAACTTTATTGTGTTTTATGTATTTATGTTAAAATGTGTAAATTTAACTGTACAAATAAAGGCTATTTACATTACATTTACATTACAAACTAGATTTGTTGTTTCCTTTTTCCTTTAGTTTCAAAATTTACTCACCTCTGCAGCTAAAAACAAAAATAATGAGATTTCAAAGAAAAGTTTTAAAGGAATTCTCATTGAGGACAGTGAAATAAGGTGAAATTATTTCACAACTGTGGGACCTGACTGTGTGGATACGCTTGCTGCTTCGTACAGCACTTATTAACACACCAGCATTGTTTTTATAGGTTGGCTGTTGAAACACTTGGACCTTTTTCTTGACAGTTCAAGTGGCAGTCCAGCGTGGAAATGCCTCAAGCCTGGTAGGCACTATGACTGTGTGGACGGAAAAATGATGACATGTTTGGGGGGATCTATATCTCGAGAACGGTAGGGGTACAAAATAATTTTTTGTTGGCACAAAATGGCACAAACGTTGAGCCATATTTGGTCAAAATCCCTTCTGGTGGGCTGTCAACTTAACGCAACTGTAATGAAACGCACCTGGTATATATATTAAATTTTCACAACTTGATTGCAATTTTAAAGGGAGAGGTCGAAAATGACTTGTAATCTCTTCAGGTACCTAACCTACATACTACATATTTATTGAATTAAAACAATTTAGACTTTAAATTCTTCTTCTTCTACATTGTTTAACGTTTTACCAGGATTTAGGTAAATCAGACAAACCAACAATATTGTACCTCTAGATTGCTAGTATAAAATAAAATACATAAAACCTGTTTGTAGTATTTATATTTTACAGATTCAATTCCAATGTTCATTTCTCTTTGATTTTCTGCAATGACCCAGAGTGAATAAATAAAAAAAGGGTACCTGCCACAGGCATTTTTACCGTGATGTGCTGTCGACCATCAACTAATTTTGAACATAGTAATCAGTAATACGTCAATTTACCCATACTCGCACACCCCCACGAGGTACCCCATCAGTAGGTTTCTCCACTTAGTTGCTGTACAATCATTCGTTTTTATTTCCAGCGGCATTTTTCATTTCCAAACCCTCTGGGAAATTCAAAAAAAAATGCTCAAAATTAGGGAAAAATTATTTCGAAATTATTATTTTTCAAAAGAAAGCCAAAGGCTAGATTTTCTCTCTCTTGCCTTCTCTACCTATTATTTCTCTCTCTCGCGTTCTCTCACCTTGCTTCTCTTATCAGCATATTATTATCTATTGAAGTTAGCTTACCAATATTTATCTTACTCTGTACAACCATCCTGGAAATTAAAGTAAAATTCTGGAAATAAAAAAGACTTGAGAATTTCTTGTTGAATATTCTGTCTAAAAGTGAAGAGTAGGTAATATTTATTTTTTATTCAATTTAAATAATATCTAATACATCTAATAGAGAAAGAAAGTAAGTTTCTATGTACAAAGTTGTTTAATAGATTAAAATTAAAAATATGCCTACCAATTTACAATTAGCCGTCGATATACCCGCCCTTCTTGTAAAACTTACATTAGTGAATCAGATGTACTGAAAAGTCAAGCTCGTCTCCCGCAAGGTGTAAAACATACTGAACTTAATAGTCTTAATACGTAATTACGTATACAAAATTTATTGGTGGAGATGCCAAAGCACTTATTGAAAAATTAATCCAACTCTACTGAATGGGTATAAAATCTATTCAATATTAGAGGAGACGCCAAAACTCCAGCTCAAGTGAAACACAAACCTAAGAGATAAAGGCGAGAAAATTCAAGACCTGTTAAGCTATCTCTCTAAAGCTAGCAGTTAAATTAATAAATAAATTACTCAACTATGTGCATGCAATTTACAGTACACTATTTACAATAATTAAAAATTATAATGTGTACATTGAATTTAGTAACTTATACCAGATAATAACAACAACTAAAGATTAAAATTATACGTTATTGAAAAAGATAACAAAGACTCTGAACTGTCAGAAGAAACTAGAGAACATTTTGTAGAGCAAAGAAGTGAGAAATAATGAATGATCAATATCTAAATTACTTAACCAATAATAAATGCTGTCTAAAGAATAGGCTTTACTTTCGAAGAGTGATTTTCAATGGATATAATTTTTTCTCAAGTATTGAGAATGAAAATCAAAAGAAGATAGGTACGTACACACAACACATGTACAACGATTTTAGAAGAGGTATACGATTTTTTTGAAAGACAAGATATTATTTAACAAAAACAAACAATAAATGTACAAAAAAGTTTTACAAATTGCAATCAGCGAGCGCGGGGGTTAAACTCGGAGATATATTTTGTGAAACGTATTTGTGAAAAATTATTAAAATATTGGGTGATCCTCTATTTAATCGGTTTGTACAGAAGTACCTACAATACCTACATATTATATAGTTAATTACTTATATCTAAATAATATATTTATAGAAGAATCTGCGAAGGACTGTTCTTTTTTAAACAGACCTAAAAGTAATTTAAAGATAGTTAATTTTAAGTAAACAACATTAGAGTAAAACGTGATAAGTATAATTACATAATGTTAAAAACTTCAAAAGAATTTATATGTATACTGGCCAATTTTTTAATATTTTTTTATACATAAAACTCGAGATAAAGTGTTATCTTTCAGCACCAAGATTATAAGAACCATGCAAACTACAGAAATGGGAATGGACAATCTGATTTTAAACAAAATGAAGCAATTTAGTTTGCTGTCAGAATTCCCGAAATACATTCCGACTAGCATCCCATAGTTTCAGCTCACCTATCAGCCTCGATCAGGCGTCTAGAACCATGGTTTATTCATTTCCAAACACTTAAGAAAGTTTTTATTGAATGACATCATCGGAGACTAATGCTTGAGTGTATCTTAAGAAGCATACAGTCTGTTTGTTTGTAAACATAGCCGCCATTAGAGCAATGCTACTGAAAATCTCTTTGGTATGCTATATTCCCACACCGGCAGTGGGAGGGACAGTTTACTGGAGTTTCCTCACAAACAAATACTCGGAGAACTGCTGCCCCTCCACTCCGCCGCCATTGCTAGCGATGATCTTGAAGGAAGCGTTCAGCAACTTCGTGATCGCCTGTATGGAGTTGATCTTGCAGTAGCCGTTCAGCGGGAACCGGATCACGTGCTGCGATCGGTTGTCGTTTTGGTTCCAGGTCACGTTGGACCGGATGTCGAGGAGGACTTGGTTGGTCTCTGGGAAGAGTTCGTCTAGCACGCAGCGGTCCCCCGACAGCATGATCCTCTCCCCCAGGTCCGGCATGATGTGCAGGGCGATGCACTCGTACTGGTGGGACAGCTTCACCCCCTCCCTGTGGCTGTTGCTGCAGTCCTCGCTGTTGTTATTCTCCTCGCTGGACCCGCCCTCCACGCGACGCTTCACACTTTTGTTATTGCTGGTGAGGGGGGAGGCATTGTTGGAGGCAGGGGGAGGGGATGCCTTGATGGATTTACTTGCAGCCTTGTCCCTTTTGAACTGCTCCAGTTGCCTGATCATGGCTGTAACAAACCAAATAGAAGGTGGATTAATGAATGATGCTAAAGAAGCAACATGACATATTTGTATCTGGGAAATTAAATCACTATCGAAGTATTTGCATTTTCAAGATAAATCGAGAAGGGAGTATGTAATAAAAAAAACTTATATTTTGTCAAATCAGGTACAGAAATGATTGGAAGACCAGGGAACATGTGGATTGTGGATGTAAAATTAGACGTTGGACTGGACTTTTACCACTTGAGATTATTCAGAAGTTAAAATCAAGAGACGAAACTGCCATCATGATCACCAACCTTCACTAATTGGAGACGGTGCTACAAGAAATAAAGAAAAGAAGCTCGTCGATTTGTGACAAAAAGTTCTCTTTCTCTATACCTTAGCCTGAACTTTTTCCTGATTCATTTACATGAATGTATCATCACGCTTGTGATAGATAGAGGTACCTCAAGTCCCTGGAAAGAAGAAAGTAGAGTGCTAAAGTCAGTGAGCGAAACATTTGAGTGACTGGAATGTCTGGGAGACTTATGAGAGAACAAAGTGACATTTCACGCGTGCAATATGGCGGACGGCCTGGTTCAGACCGACAATAAAAATCAGGTACGGTGAGCTACGACAATGGCTAATTACTGAACAATAAACGCTAATGCAACCACAAAATATACCACGCACATTGGTTAACAGTATTTGTAAAATGTTAGCCGTGTAATGACAGTAAGTTACGATTTAGCACTTTGCACTTATAACGAGCCCCAATCAAGCAAGTTTGAATTCCTGAGCAAGATAGACAAGTGGCATTTGAACAAAACCGACTTGACACAAGAATGGAGGTGTGAGACAAGATCTGTAGATTACAATCATGTGCTAAGTTTTGCTATTATTTGGTTGTTTATATACATAGGTAATTAGGTACAATACTGAGTAAAATAAAAGAAATATTATAAAACTTAACGTCAATAACTTGAAAACCACAAAATTGGGTTTCTCGTTATACAGACTTACAAAAGATAATAATAATCATTTTATACCCAGTAACTGTTGGATATATGTGCCAGATAATTTTGAACTACCTATACTTGTAACATGTAACATACGAAGTCAAACGTAGATACATCACCTGTCATTGGTAAGTATATTTTTAGCCTCAAGATCTTTTAGGCAATTTATATAAAGAATGTTCTTTTGCATTAATTCTGTGTAGATCTACATAAATGTCATTTATAGATTCAACGAAGTAGATAACTTGAACGCTCGCCTGAGGGTCTGAAAATGTTCTCTACGAATTTCAAACGCAGGATAAATAAAAGATGCCGGACAGGACTCTTGACAAAACAGCAAAGGCCTATCCGATTGTCCATCTATGCAGCCAAAGCCAGCTGGCATTAGAAACACAGCCTCGGGCTTATTGCAAAGGCTTTTTCTAACTGCACTCACCATAGAGTAGTAAATACTGCTTTTGAAAGAGAATTTTATATCAAAAAGAGCTGTAAACCCGTTTTAATAGAGGAAGAAAAGCGTAAGCCTCTTTCACACGATGTTATGCCTCATCCAATAAAATTATATTTGGCCTGAGGATTCAGAGCCTTTTTGTGTGTTCATAGACAGGTTCTAATAGGTCTTTCTTTTTAGTGCAGAATGTGGAATAATTTTGGAAAAATGGGCAAGTCTGCGAAGGCTTTTACCATGGCACCTTTGAGAATACTAACAACTCCGTGCATCCTCCAAACATTACAAATACCTAAAGTATTCTATGGACACGGGAAGATTACCTGTAGAAGAATCATCCAGGTGAGAAAAGAACACAGTGTGAAACGACTCTTTTTCATCAGGAGGATAATAAAAAGTAAAAGAGTTGAGGTAACCACACTACTACTAGGTACGCTGAATTTTATTTTTTTTAAACGAAAAGATAAAGTTAAAACGTTTTAAACAGAGAGAAAGAGGAAGAGGAGAAAAAGGGAGAGATTAGCTGTACAAACACATCAACATATTTATAGAAACGAGACTTCGTAATCTGTTTTTTACCCCCGAGGACAAATACATTCACTACAAACAGAATACTTGATTTGTGCTCCATCAACCTCCCAATCTTCCCACATAGTCTTCAGATCTCCTTACTCCGAGCATCTAGGATGTAATCTTCAGACTTTGCCTGTGTCATTGAGTCTTGGTTTTTTCTTCTACTTCTTTTTCAGAAGTTATTTGTTTTTGAAAACTAAAGTAGGTAGATGAATACGACCTAGAGTGCAAAATTCACTTTTAATTTTAAATTCAGCAAGCTCATTAATATCCCTAAATCAGACAAATATGTGGTAAATATAAGTAAGTACCTACCACAAAACACATGATGTATAGTTACTGGATAGCTTTTCTTTATCATCCTATGAAAAATGTCGCATCAAACAATGCTGAAACTATTTTATTTTTTTTACTGAGTATTACATTGGTAAGTTATACAATTTCTAGTTCCATTCGTTCTTACGGTTCTTATTTCCCCATTGCTGCTGGGTGAACTGCCCCTTCCTCTGATATCCTTACTCTGAGTATACATTCGCTGCTGGGTGAAAGCCACATAGACACGAACTCCCTGCCTACGACTTGCAGGAGCAAGGGGGGTGTTTGACTATTGAGAGAGGACGTGAGAATTGACTGAGTGAGAAAGAGAGAAGGGAAACGGATAATATTTATGCTTGAGTAATATAGAGTGTACTTTTGTCCTCGGGGATAATGTTGGGATTGTTGGGGTTTGTCAGGTCGAACAATGGGGGGTTCGGGGGGGGTTTCACCACTACAGTTGGGGAGTGGGGGAAGGTTCACCACTACACTTGGGACATCGTCGGGGGTTTCCTGTGCTTGCGATCAAAACTCTCAACTATAAGATTGTTTAGCTTCGGGCTATTTTCTTTTCCGTTTTTTCTCCCTTTTCTCATCCCCCCAGCTCTCTGCTCTTCCCCCTCTCCCCCTCTTGTCTTTTTCTTCTTTTGAAGTGAAGCGCGAAGAATTTGAAGAGATTAGAAGCCCCGCAGGCTTACCAACACAACAGACTCGGAGTCGACAACTTTTTAAATTTTTCTTCGTGTTTTCTTCCTCTTTTCTATTTGGAAGATAAAATCAGGGACCTTTGATTTCAGTTTGGATAAGGTGCCCGTGGTAGTTATCTGTACTCATTAAATACGAATCTCACAAGGGAATCATCTTTCTAGGTAGATAAATAAGTACCATTGTATGTTGTATATCTACATATCATGTTCTTAACTTGGTACTAATTACTATAAACATACCTTTTAGAAATGTACCTAAAGTAGGTATACATACCAGCTACCAGCTTGGGACAATGAGTTCAAGTACGGTAAAGGATCCCTAAAATCAGAATCATTCTTCCTAAACTACGTACCTAATGTACTAAAATTGTATATAGGTATTATTATTATGTATCAAATTTAAAGCTATCTTATTGCTCCTAAATTGGACCTGAAGAAAAAGTGAAAATTTGGTAGAACACCATGTTCTTGTTATGTTTAACATGTATTATTCAAAGTTCGACATTCAATTTAATGCTTATTTCAATTTACCTATTCATATCATAATAAATTATGTTATATGATGAAAAAAGTGGATACATTTATTTTAAAATGAAATACTATTGAAGTAACTCAAAGGTGCTAGTATGAATTAATAGAATATTATCAATAAAATTTAAAGCCTATAATCTATATTTCTATAATAATGTAACAGTACACAAAAGAGCCAAAATTTGGACTTATGGTATAGACGATAAAGAAGAGTTGGAAGAGCAAACCATTCTCAATTCTTTAATAATATGCATCACATAATTCCACAGCCCCACAGTACTCATGATGAAAAGAAAAGAAAAGGATGAAGGAAAAATAAATAAATAAGAGCCAAAGACTAAAGTTAATAGTCTCGAATCATAATAAGCAAAAGAAATGCACTTCTATCAAGCTCGCCGGTAGGCGAGCGCTCGTCAAGTAGCGCCAGCCAACCGGCCTATATTAACACGAAACAGAGTTTATATGTATTTTGTTTTATTGTTTTCGCCCACTTCCCGCTAACTTTTATCAATTTTTATTTCAAATTCGTAATGAGACGCAAAAATAGATTGTGTTTCACGAAAGCGCGAGGTTCCTACGTACAGTTAAAGTCGTTTTCTGGCCACGCGTAAAATCTTGAATTTCATGAAATTATTCATACGGGTTTTTTTTTCAGACCAATTTTCTGTCAAGGGTACAGCAACGTGTGCTTATCGTGGAAAGACGTGAGCTACGTTTTTGGATAGGGAATTTTTATTTCTGCATACCTTTTATAGTTTCAAGTATTTATTTTTTTATAGGATAAGAGATATAGCCTTCTAAAATAAAAGCGGATAGTTGCACAGAGCCGCCCCTGGTTATCTTGGAGCTGCGATTGTGGTATTTTTTGAAAGGACTTATCATAGGAAAAAATATAAAAATATAACCAAAGTATTACACTGGACCAAACTTGAGTTATAGCCTTCGAAAGGAATACTTATTATGGAGCCCAGAGCCGTCCATTGTTATCCTAGAGATGTATTTTTGGTGTTTTTAGAAAGGTCTAGTCAAAGGGAATGAGATCACTTAATTTCAGATGGTTGAAACAAGTAGAAAAGTATTTAAAGCTCTCTAAAGGAATATCTATAATGAACCCTGGAGCCACGCCTAATTATCCCACGTGGATGACTGAAGGTTCTTACTAAAGGTCTAATTACGCAAAATTATACTACGATGTAAATAAATTTTTAGAAAAATCAGCGACAGTGTGAGACATAAAAAGAAAAAGCTGATTTTATATTAATTATGAGAGTAACAAAAAAACTTCGCCTCACATAGAACTTAAAATAATGGTGTGATTAAATCGTCTTTGCCTCATCCAAGCCGCCAACAGACCAATTAATGTCAGGAGAAATAATAACGTTTTATAACTTCATTCAAAGATTTCTACATCAAGAGGTAAACTAGGTCTATATTATGAGAAGTGTATAAAATATTGGCCAGTAAGATCAAATATAATAAAATAAATAAATATAATAAAATATTACGTATTGAGCAGTCTCTGTGGTCGTCGACTGGTGTAGGTAAAACACAAAGTTTGCAAGGTGACCTGGGTTCGAATCCCGGCTAGGTAGAATTTTTTACTCTGTACTTTGGATGGCCGGTTTTCTGTTATATCTCGTGAGAAAAAAAACAGTAGTTACTAGTTTGGGTCAACCTCCTACGACCGTTTCGAATGAAGTGAGTATGGTTTAAGAGTTTAACTTGATCAACATTGATATGTCACAATCTAACTATCGGTCTACATGTATGTAACGTGATATAAGTTGCATATTTTGTCCAATCGAGCTGAAATTTTCAGGGTATGTTTCATGGATACATGTTTGCCTATTATTAATAATTATTAAATGTATATCTAGCCAGCCTCCGTGGCTTAATGGTTGTGACTACTACCCGTAGTCCAGAGTTCGCGAGTTCAACTCTCGGTTGGGGCAGACTTTTCGACAAAAATTCTGTTTCATTCAAACACGTGAGGCTGGCATTTCCGGCCCTACCCAGGCTGGGTGAGGTTAATATGGGTAGCTGGTACGATTCCCAGCGAATGGAGGGTAAAACCCCCGTCCTGACTATCTCAGTCAGGACGTTAAAACCAAATAGAATCAACTAGTAACAATAGATCTAATTAGGTCACAGTGTAATTGTAAGGGTTTCATTTGATACCCTGCAACCAGGTCACATAATAATAATAAAAATGTATATCTAGAACAATTTCTTACTTTTTCTATTTATACTGATTATGCTGAAATGACACCATGTTTAGCAACTTACCGACCTCAGTAGCTTGATCGATAAGGCAGTGGACTTGTAACCTAGAGGTCGGTGGTTCAAGTCCCGGTTTCAGCGTAGATTTAGTAAAGCGACTTTGAGTAGTTGTGACTTAACTTTAATGTTTAGGAACTTGAAGTTAGGTAAATATATGGGTCATCATTCCTTAAAGCCATAGTAAGAAACACAGTTTCAATCAATCGGACGGTTTAGGGAAGTGTAGATTATGTAACTCAGTTTTTAAACTAGGAAATGGAACTTCTAATTTATTGAAACACTAGCGGTTTACACCCGCCGCTTCGCCAGCCCATCACACACACAAAACACACCACACCACCACACACAACACACACACCACACACAAATCACACACACACACACAACACACACATACCACATTCACACCACACCGCACAGAAAAGTATAAATATGAGAAAAAAGTGTGTCACAATCCATTTATTGTCCTTACCCGGCATAGCTCAAGAAGGGCTCATCAGAATTTTGCGATCGATATGTCAAAGGAAAGCTCAGACTCTTGCCTAAAACTTTCTCACTTTGAGTTGATATGTCGTCACTTCAAATTTAAAAAAAAAAAAAAAAAAAATGTCAATTAGGTCACAATATTTTACGTGTTACCCATCCATTTTTTTTACCTTACCTGGCGTAGCTCAAGAACGGCTCATCAGAAATTCGCGATCGATATGTCAATTGAAAGCTTAAACCCTTGCCTAAAACTTTCTGGCTTTGAATTGAAAGGTCGGTGCGATAAATTTCGAGAAAAAATTTCATTTAAATCTAAGAACGTAAAAGAAATTGTGGCGCCCTTCCAATTTTCAGGACTCGCCCTTTTGAGCGGGGCTGGCACCCCAGTTAGAATTTTATGAAAACCTTTCTTATTGCACATCTTTAATATAGAAAGAAGCTATATATTAATTTTCAGCCACCAGAAAACCGGTACGGAGAAACAGTGATGAAAAGGTAAAAAAATGAAAGAGCGCAATTTTTCATGCAAATGCGCCCTTTTTCCCCCGTGGCGGGCGCCCCAGTGGGAATATTTCAAAATCCTTTCTTATTGTGCATTAAAGACCTAAAAGTGACCTACATGCCTAATTTCAGCTTCCTAGGACTTACCAGTGCTGAGAAATCGAGATGAATGAGTGAGTGACTGTCACGTGAGTGAGTGTTAACTTTCGCATTTATATATATAGATTTAAAACCAAAACACCTAACAAATTTTGTGAACCGAGATTTATCTCCTGTACAAGTTCAGAATGCAATTTTGTGAGATTTAGTTCGTGTACTGAATGATGAAAGAAACGGTGCTTTTGTACTTGGTTCTTGAGTAATTACTCGAATCCACTATTCCATTTACATCCGCTCGCAGAATCTCAAAAACCAAGTACAAAAGAACCTGGGTAAATACTTGGTACTTTTATGTAATCGATTACTGAAGTACCGGTTCTATGAAATACTCGGTATCACCCATCTCTAATTATTGCCAACAATACTGAAACGGGGTACTTTTCTCTTAGTGAATCTAGCAGTGGGCTTCAAAATTTGAAAAGATCAACAAAATTGCTGAGCGCTATCTAGTGTCACTGAAAGGATCACACTTGTTATCTCAAGATTTCTCCTCTCTTCAGAAAGTACTATAAAATTTTCTCTCAGCATCTTTCTAAAGTTTCTTTTTTGTTTGCGGGGCTTGATGGAAAAAGGGTGTAAGTCGATTTACGCCCTTTTTGCATCACTGATTTAGGAAAATCAATTAAATCAAAAAGTAGTGATATCCCCCAAAAAACACTTCGTGTAAAAATAGTCGTCAAGTGTTGGAATAGTTAAAAAGAACTGATATCAAAAACGTCAATTTTCTATGTTTCAAGGAATTATTTTCACGTAATTAGTCACACAACAAAATAATACTCTTGAAAGAACCATGTTGTATAGTTACAGAACCACGTCCTTGACTACTGCACACTGTTTTGTTAGCAGATTACTACACATCAATTTCAGAACAAAACAGTATGCAGTATTCAAGGACGTGGTTCTGTAACTATACAACATGGTTCTTTCAAGAGTATTATATTGTTGTGTGACTAATTACGTGAAAATAATTCCTTGAAACATAGAAAATTGACGTTTTTGATATCAGTTCTTTTTAACTATTCCAACACTTGACGACTATTTTTACACGAAGTGTTTTTTGGGGGATATTCAAGTCAGAGATAAAAAGAAAATATAAGGAATGGAAAATATGTACATCAAAAAGTTCTGCCCTAGCACGATACCATGAAGCCTAATGATGCGATGATGAAAAAAACTTAAAATGTGAAGAACAAGAAAGAGCAGATGCAGAAGATGATAAAATGGTTGGAGCAGAAGACATGGCGGAGGAGAAGAAGTTAACGACAAAGAAATGCTCAAAGAAAGAAAAAATATGAAAGAATAGTCGAGTAATGAAGTGAGAATGTACAAAGAGAGGAAATTAACATAATAATGTAAGTACTGAGAGACGAGATAATAAAAATATTCTCTCACTGAAATAGGAGAGAAAAGACGTTACTTTATCTACCAGTCTTATCTGGCGGAGAGAGTTCTGCTGATATAATAGAGTTTTGAATTCTGATAATGTTGGTTCGATCCCTGCTGAGACTATATTTCTTTAAACTAGTTACAACTAAATATTGTACTTTGTTGCAAGGAAATTTGCAAAGTAAAATTTATCGTTTCATGCTGTCTGATATTCTTCTGTAAGTCGGAAACAAACATTTTTTTTACCATTTAGAGTATCAAAAATTAGTTCATCTAGACAACAAGATACACACGTTTATACAAAGTTTCAGCTGTTTAGATGTTACTGTTCCAGAGATACGATCTCCCTTTCAACCGTCAAATGTCGTTCAAATAACTCAATCAGAAGTGTTGTGTACCCAAATAACTCAATCAGAAGTGTTGTTTACCCAAATAACTCAATCAGAAGTGTTGTTTACCCAAATAACTCAATCAGAAGTGTTGTTTACCCAAATAACTCAATCAGAAGTGTTGTTTACCCAAATAACTAAATCAGAAGTGTTGTTTACCCAAATAACTCAATCAGAAGACAGTCAGAAGTGTTGTTTACCCAACTAACTAAATCAGAAGTGTTGTTTACCCAAATAACTCAATCAGAAGTGTTGTTTACCCAAATAACTCAATCAGAAGTGTTGTTTACCCAAATAACTCAATCAGAGTTCAGTTGAAGGGGAGATTTAGGAATTATGAGAGTGAGAAATCTTTCTGGAACGAGGCCCTGGTGTAAGTACTCCAGAAAAACCGATCTAATTAAATTAAACTATTTAATTAAACATCTGAAAATCAAACGAATGAAAAGGTTAAACTTTTTAAAGTTTTACAAAAAAATAATCAGCAGGTTTTCTGGTGATTAGTTATCATATTTGTGTTAATCACTTTCGTGATATCACAACTACTCAAACTCGCTTTACTAAATCTACGCTGAAACCGGGACTTGAACCACCGACCTCCAGGTTACAAGTCCGCCGCCTTATCGATCAAGCCACTGAGGTCGGTTTTTCTGGTGATTATTGAATACAGTGTTACTGATAAAATGACTGAAAAACCTGATAAGCAATAGTAGCAACTCTTTTGAAAGAACAAATTTAATGCAACAATCAATACTCGTCCTGTAAGAAGATCTAGGAAAGTAATGGAAAGCCAACTCACGAGCAAATTAACTCCATAGATGTTTTAAGTAGCAGATTTAAAGGAGAGAGGGGTGGAAGTGAGGGCAAAAGATAGAGGTGGTCGAGACGGATCTTTTGACTATAATATGTTGAGGCTCGGATAAACGAGGCCAGAGTTATATCAAATTCTTTGCTTAATGTATTATTTTGTAGTCCTTTTTCCTACTACTCGCCTAAAGGTATTGTATTGTATAAAGGCATTGTACCATCAATAAATGTACCCGTATACCGGGCATTATTATTATTATTATTATTATTAAAAGGAAAAACCAAAATGTAAATTTCACTCACGAGCAATGTCGAAGTACTTGGCCTCCTCTAACAGCAGGTCCACATCACAGAAGTCGTCCGGGATCAGGAGTCTGGAGTTTCGCATGAAGTTGAGGATATGCCTGAACATGCCTCCGTCACGGTCGATGAAGTAATGCTGCTTGAGAGAGTCCAGGACGATGGGTATGCTGCCGTTGAAGAGTTTGGCGAGACGGGAGTCGGGATACCTGAAACAAGATGAGGCAGGGGAGTGCATTAGTTACCTACTATAAGAAATGGGTATTTCTGATAACGGCAGAATTAGAAGAAGAGAAAAGTTTTGAAATATTACATCAAAAATTTCATTTTAATATCAATATTGCAACATAATGTACAAAATCATAGAGACGCATTTCTTTATGATGGTCTCATGAGGATTTTTTTCAAATTTATTATATCTTGGTTCAGTTTATTTCAAAGAATCCGGCAGGGGGTTCTTTTCCTTTTTGAAGCACTATCAAACCTCAGCCATGAAAAAACTCAACACGATAGGATTTCATATTTTTTCAAAATTATGTATAAGAAGTATATGCGTTATAAAATTATGGCCTCATCAGGCATCGCGTATGAGCAAACATGAGCAAAGATATATTTTATCTACTACAAAATTGCATTGTTCCACAAGGAGAATTCAGTGAGCAACCCTTGACCACCGAACGATTACCTCACACTGAAATGTTAGCTAGACAAGTGGAGTGAATTTATGTATTTTAGTAAACATTTATGAGCACACCTAATGTATGTGTTTCTTCCTCCCATATTTGGCAATTAGACCGAACGAGACTTCACTAGAAGAGTAGAGGTAAACATAGATAAGGTGACCTATCGGATTTGTCACGATCTTCCACACCTTATTAGCAAGACCAACTTGTATGTGACGCGAGGTTCAAGTTAAACCACGAATCATGAAATCGATCGAGCACGTCTCGACACAAATACATACAGCACACGTTGAGTAGAGAGTCCGAGTAGTGACCAGTAAAATAAAGAAAATTGAGCACAAATAACTCGAGTTAACTGCCAAGTGCCAAAGTCATCCACCCTGTATTGAGTAAAAAATGAACCATAAGATAAATATGTATTTGGAAGCTTGCAAGGTAATGCAGGAGAACGTTTAAGTTGAGGTTGAGATACTGCAAGTTTTTAAGTAGCTACTTATTGTTAAGATATATTATGACATATAATAGAGGGTAGCTAAAGAATGTGTAAACAGTGGACAAATGATCATGTTACAAGGGGGTAAATATAAACTTGAGGAACATAATAGGTAATGTCGCCCTTGAACCAGTGCTCCAATTGAAGTTGAGCCATCAATTGTTACCGACATCTGGTGGACCACTGTGGCACACCGGTTTAGATCACAATCAACCAAAGTCTGAGCACGGCACAGAATTTTACCACTGATAGCCGTCTCAATTAATCATGCTATAACGGTAGGTTCAGATCCGAGAGCACTTGAAAACCAATAAATTGTTCAAACAAAAGATCACAATCGGAAACTTCTGTATAAATCAGTCAGTCAGAGTAAACAGTGAAAGGTTAGGTTCGGGTTAGGGACAACAGATGCTCAACCCAAAGCTAGAAAGGTCAGCTCAGAATCTGGCTGTGCATTATGGGGCATTGAGCACCCACGCATCCCACATCAGAGCCAGCACTCCTCTGAGAGCTGAGAGCACATTAGCAGGCTGAAAACTATTGTGTACATAACGTAAATATGACGTTTTTATATGAAACCAGTTGTCTCAGGCCGTAGAGCTTGACAAAACATAGTAATGTAAATGTAGAGGTAATGCCTCCCACTAAAGTTGAGAATTTTACTTTTCTTTGTTCACGTATAAGAAAAGAATTTTTCCAAGTTTCCTGGCAGAGGCATTTTTAAAGTGCATCTATTATAATCAATGAGTCATCAAAGACGTGTTTTCTACCGAGATTTAATAAATCTAGTTTTTAGCTATACCTAGATAGCTATGAAGTATATTTTATAAAATAATTCTGAAGAAAAACATCAGTATCAGTTTTAATAGACTTGAAGTAAATAAAAAAGAAAAATCTAGGAAACAAATAAAGGAAATTAAAGATATTGAAAACTAATAGACAAAGTAAACAAAACTTATATCCCAATAAGAGAGAGAGAGAAAGCAAAAAAAAATCGCTATTGATATGATTTTGTCCCAGTAGTGGAGGAGGAACCGGGGAGTAGACCAGCAAACTGGCTAGAGGAAGAATAGACCTAGACAGTTAAGTAGACCAGAAAATCCAAACCAAAGCCTTTGCCCTAGGTTTACGTGGAAAAGGCACCCACAATGAAAACCATATGTCAGGCTCTGATCAGGGAAGCTAACCCCTAATTGAGCAGAGCGGGTTCATTTGACCAAAGGAGAAACTCGTGATGTGTAAAAGTATTATTTACCTCGATTAGATGCCTATTTACTAATATCCTGTGTCTTCTCTATCCTATTTTAAAATGATAAAATAATCAATCTATGACTTACGTATGTGGTCTTGAAACTAAAATAAAAATTCAATAAAAGCTAGTATTCTAAAAATTTCAAATTAATATATTCTCTCTGATTCTCAAAATAATATACGGCAGGTTGAGATTTTTTACCTCGAAATTCTATATTAAACTAACATGAAAAACGCTTTTGTCAGTTTTTAAGCAAAATTATCAGTTCGCCTCTGATTTATGAAGCGTTTTCTTTTCATATTAGTCAGCCATTGCCGGAAGTTGAATACAAAACTCAGGAAGTCTTGCTCCTGCTGCTACGAATCTAAAGATGTAATTTAAAACTCATTTGTTTCAAACTTCCTTCACTTTTTCTCCTAAATAATAATATAATAAATTTTCCTATTTCTTTTTAATCTAAAAAATATTAAGTAATAATAATACCTACAGGAAATTCATGATTTATATTTTCGTTCTGCTTCTCTCCCTGCTGATACTGAAAGAAAAATGTGTTTTTGGAGCGATGTTTTCTTTCTTGAAAATGTCCTCTAGCCATTGGAGAAAAAAAAAGAATTTAAGAAATAAATTACTACATTAGCCCGATAGGTTCTCTGATTAGCTCTGTTAAGTAGGACAAGGTTTAAATGACTGAGAAACAGAATTGCCAGGAAAGCTGTATAGTAAAAGTTCGTCTAGTTACCTACTCGTACTTCTTGTAACCAACGTTGTAACACTAGGAAGCCAAAGGTATTATAAGTTGGATCTTCCAATTCGAATAAAGATATCCGGAAGAGTTAGCTTGAATCTTCTTCAAAGGCAACTTTATAGATGTGTCAAAAACAAAAGTAAAATGCGAACTGAAGTTTTGCAGGCCTTTGAACGAGTATTACCTGAAATGAATAACATACATAAAAACAAAACTTCTAGATTCTATTTCTACGGTTTATGAAAAGTTTTTCTAGCATCTTTACCGGATGTGTTCTTTTGTATTTTATAACCCAATAATATAGTTAGGTAGAAACAGATACCTAGATAATAATTATATTATTTCTAAATGTAGGTATAAAGATTTTGCTTGTTGTAGTTTCTCAACTTCATCTTCATTACTTTTGATCAAAGCTCTGACCAGTAGATTTTATTCTATAAACATAATATTAACTTGACTTCAGCAGTCTATGTTTTTCAAAATTAAGACTATAACGGAATTTCCGCGATTCGCCAGCGTAAAAGAATTTCGTTCTTTAGAATTTAGAAATATCGGTAATATCGGCATACACCTTTGAGCAAATTTTAACTTATAATACAGGGTGGGCCATGAATTAGTTAACATTTGAAAAAATCGTATAAAAAAAACCATTTAACATATTTTAGAAATCGTTTATTTACGAGAAAGCTAATTAGTTGTAATTTATTATTTTTAAATTATTTCGTCTAAATGACCACCGTTTCGGTTTTTGCACTCATCTAAGAGAGTCCTGAAGTTTTCAAATACTCTTCTGCAAAGAGACCGCGAGATCGCCGACATCTCTTCGATGATTTTTTCTTTAAGTTGACGCAGTGTACTCGGTTTATCAATGTAGACACGACTCTTTAAATAACCCCATAAAAAGAAGTCTGCTGGGGATAGATCTGGACTTCTGGGTGGCCATGGGATGTCACCACGTCTGGATATCAGCTTTTCCGGAAACATGTCTTTGACCACCGGCAAGGACTCGTTCGATGTGTGACACGTGGCTCCATCTTGTTGAAACCATGTGTTGCGATTATAGCCAGCAAATTCCAGTAGCATCGGTGCTAAGAACCGCGCGGCAATAGTTTTCGCGGTAAGTTACATTTAAATGTTAACGAATTCTTGGCCCACCCTCTGTATAATAATTATAACAATTTCAATTATTTGTTTCCTTTACATCTCTTTAACATCGGAGGTCATTGAGAATTAGAAATCATGAATGAATCAGAATCAACAAGCATTGTTTGAACAATAAAAATCAACAAGAATTGTTTAAACAATCGACAGTTAGCACCTCTTGAGCCAGGGCTAACTCGAACACGATTGTAGAAACCTACTTGAAGTAAATATTGAAATAGTAAGTATTAAGTATATCGCCTTTATATTTTTTATAAACATTTTAACCAATAAAGTAGTATGGCGGTCAATAAATAAGACCAATAAAAAACATGATTGGCTTCCAGCTGGAACGGATGTCAACTTTGAAATTTGCCAATAAAACAATGCTTGCTGTTACAATTCTTTTGTATAGGTACATTGTTAGACACCCGCCTGAAAAGTTAGTCAAATATCTTGATTTTGTGTGTAACAAAATCATGGTTATTTTTTATTAAAATAATTTTAATGCCTTTTAGACAAGAAGTACCGAGAGTAGTCATTTATGACTGGTTTCTGTGTATGACTGTATGTCAATAATAAATTTTCGCGTGAAGTTAGAGCTTGGTGATTATCAATTTTGTACACGTGGTAGGTAGGTATAGGTACATGATAATCATAATATCTATTATTTCACCTTAACGTGTAATAGCCATCACTTAGGAGGTATCTGATCTCAAGAACTTGAGCGAGATATTTACATTTCTTCAATCTTGGGCATCCTGAAATAATAACATACCTACATTTCCTTTGATATGAACTCTTGATTAGGAGTCATTGACTGTTACCTTTCATGACAGAGGTCAGATCACAATCATACACCCATTTCAGATGCTCATAATGTAATATTAAAACTGTTGCTGTGGACACAATAACGATTTGCTTTTCTTATCTCTCATCTCCCAATTATTTAGATCTGATTTAACTTGGAACCACAACAATGAGTTGAGCTGGAGCAAAATCAAACAATGATGATTGTGATTGTCAAGATTAACAATCAGACAAGAGACGAGAGCAAATATAATTGAATTTGATTTTATAAAGCCCACTGCCCACTCTGATAGTCATCATGCAAGGATTCAGTAAGCCCACAAGTCGTATAATTTGTATTAGAAATCGTTCAGAAGATTCAGATTCAGTTTTATTGAAATTGGTAGTCGGAACTGCGTCTTTAGAAAAATGCACAAATGAGTTTGACAGGTAGAGCGAATAAAAAGTTATTTATTTAATGAATAAACATAAATTTGTAAACGTAAAAGATATAAATGCTCTTGATATGTAAATTCCAACAGGTTTTCCTAGAGTGGAATTAATTGGTAAGGCCATCTTTAATTTCTAGTATTAGAACCAAAACTGTTCAAGTTCTACTGGTGGTGAGCTTTTAATGGTTTAGGCTCATTAAAAGAGTTTATTATTTCCAAAAAATAAGACATTAGAACTTGTGTTAGTACCAAATTTCTATTTCGCTTTAAATGTGGCTCCTGGATTTCTTTTAAAAACTAGAAACCGTTATGGAAATAAAAGTATCCTCTTCAAATCCCATAGATACTTACTTAAACACTCATTAGTAGAAAATCTGCAATGGGGTATAATCGTTGCTTATACCCCACTGCATGGAGATGATCCCAATTTCAAACCCCAAAAATGATTAAATCAAAGTACTCTTATTCATAATAATTTGATAACATATTTTCTTTGTAATATTAGACAACTTCTGTTGCGCTCGAGTTGACGAATCAGCAAGAGACATAATAATGTAGCAGTTTTTCAGTCATGCCTTGACACTCAAACTCGCGGACTTGAACCATCTTGTTGTATCTTTATTACTTTTATTAGGCTGCCTAGTACAAATGAATACACTTCTCAAGACACAAGTGACCTACTATACTACTAGCAAGTCGTCATGCTACACTGAAGAGGCTCCGCTCCCGAGCTTGTACATCATAATGATTCACTTTATTATTTTTTCGAGAAAAAGCATCAATGTTGTTTTTTGGTCGGTAAGCTTTAATAGCTTAATCTGCTTTGATGATCTGACCCGGTGCACCAAGAGGTTTAGGTCCAAACCATAAAGACCCCAAATGAACAACATCTGGACCGGTAGTTTTAATGGTGGCATGTTTTCTCCTACTGGGTGTCAAAAGATGTTTTTCTTTGTAAACTCAAAAAATGGACTAAATGGCTTAAGCTTTAAGTGTTTAGGGTAGGTGGGGGGAAGAGTACGCAAAAAACACATTTCGATTTTTCCAATTTTTTCGGTTAGATGTATTGTCCTGAAATGTCGCACCCTGATGCACTGGTTCGTTATCCCCACCTTTTACTTTTTACTGTAGGATTCAACCTTGTGGTGTAAATATTGCAAAATTAATTTAGCAAAGTCATTTTTTGCGTATTCTTACCCCACCGCGGTGGGGCAAGAGTACGCTGCCCAAACCGTGTATTTTGTATAGGAAAATCATACAAAATTGGTTTTCTGGCCAAAATTTGTGTAGGTGAGGTTAATGTGAGTAATTTGATAACAGCCACCTTCAGGAAGGACTCAGGGAAAGTTTAGGACCCACCAACTAACTAGGCATCCAAAGAACGTAGTAAATATCTATTCTAACCCCATTTTGCGTACTCTAACCTTTTGCGTACTCTAACCCCATTTCGCTTCGAATAGATTAAATTTATTTTGAAAAGTAACTCCACTATCAAACCAAAAAGCGACAATTAATCATGAAAATTTAGAATTTGCTGAACCAGAAAAAATAATTACTTTAAGAAAATTTACAAAACTAAAAAAACTAAAAATAAATTAAATTTCAAATAAATTAGATCGCGACAGCAAAAAAATTTCTTACCTCATTATTGCAGCCTGCTTTCTTCCTAGGCCAAATCTAAATAATTTGGTGAGCTCTTAATCATAATCTGTTCAATCGCGTTGATTACTGTTGAAATACGTTGCTTCCTTCTATTAAAACTACGCCTGCGTACTCTTACACTGCGCGTACTCTTCCCCCACCTACCCTACATCATGGAAATTGATGGTTTTATAAATATTCAAAGTGATGTTCACTATAACTTTTGAGTGCGAGTAAATCTGATATTGAATTACAAGGATGCTGGAGAGATGGACACTAGACTGAACGTACACATGGTTCTACCTCGAACGTAAATTAAATTGAGTAATGTATGTATTTAAGATTTAAACCTAATTAAAATGGAATGATCAGGCAAGCGAATCTGCCTTTTGTAATTAGTTAGGCTATCTACACAAGCAGTTTGGTAAGTTTCCTGCGAACAGATTAAAATACCCTTCTTGAATGAACTCAATATACCAGAGACGCTAAGCCAAATAATAATAGCAAGATTAGCAAGTATAACAGTGGTGGTAGAGAAGTGTTAGAGAGGAGGTTTTCAGTAGGTATAGCGCACCGTTATAAGTACTTAAACCCTACACTTCGTCTTGAATGGTAAGAAGATTTTACCTCCTCTCTAAGTAAAAAAAAATATAACAGCATCTAAAAACCTAGAATACCCTGTATAGTGTACATCTATGTGTAGTGTGTACGACGTATACATGAAGCTTTTGCATCATCAGGTGGATGACGAAGTTTTTTTTTTTTTAATTTGTTGTTTGTAGTCCAAAATTTCTGGTATTTGTTAATGTTACACACTTTATCTTATTTTGTATCAAATAAAAGTAACTAGACCAACTGGAATTTGGGTTATTGGGGTCTAAAGGAGGGTAAACAAGTGAAAATTCTAATAATGTTTACCTATGTAGAGTTGTTATCTTAAATTTAGTCGGTTCTGTCCAGCACTGGCTCTCGTATCATTAAAAGATGTCCTCTTTAATCAGCAATTTTATGCGTTGAAGATATTAGCATTTTATGATAGTATGCCTCAAAAGAATTCAATTTCAGTTTTCCAACGTGAGAAGGTGTGAGGCTTGGATAAAGAACAAAGAAAATTTCATTTTTGGAAAATTACCTCAGAGAACTCGGGAGAAGAATATTCCGCTTGTCAGATTACTCACACTTGCACGCGCGCCCCAAACTTTTCTCTCAGACGATAACAATTTTTACATTTTTTGTATGTTAAAAAAGACACTGCCTGAGGTGGGTTTAATATAAAATTTTGTTTCTCCTCTCCACTGATAAGTAATATAGAAAACAACCGCGGGCACATGAGATTAAAAGCCAATCAAAAGTCTTTGCATGAAGAAAACAACCAAGAAAATTCTGTACAAGAAGAAACAAAAACTGTAAACCGCCCGAAACTATTGTGTTGTTATCAGAGAAATGTTCTTTTTTTAATATCACCACCATTCCCCGTCATATATCATAATAGATTTATTGCCATCCTGATTATGATGTACGACGTTCTGCTTTCAAATATAGTGCAAAATCAAACAACCGTATTTCGAATTACAAAGTTTATTTGAAAAATGATGGATGGTGATTGGTGTTGGGTGGTGTTGTATATCATAACCAAGCCTTACAGTGTGTGTTTTGAATTTACATTATGGTTTTATATGTTGCCTACTTACTGTTGGTAGCTTTAGGTGCCTACTCATTTTTGGAAGTTCTATTATGTTGCTGATGAAAAGGTCGAGGTCATTACCTATAGTGTTCAAAGTTTAAGGGAACAAGAAATACCTCTTGTAATACGTACAGTACTAACTATCTCCTATTTTTAAAGACCCTTTTATCATGTCTAAATTGTAATTCAATTGAACAGATGGCTACTTGAAACAGCCACTGAATTTAAAAGTGTAATCACCACTCGTTTACCTACTATCATAACAATAAAATATCTCCAGCATATAGCTATTTCATTTCAAGTTGAAGTCAAAACAACACTTCTTCAAGTGTCTTTAGACTCTGGAGTGACAGCCTCGGTAATGAGTCAAGATAATTATGAATGACCATTACCCATATAGGACTGTTAAGACCTTCATTAATCTGGTAATGGTTAGCGTGAATGGTTTCCATAACTGTACTATCATGATCATCTTATCAAAGTGGTGATAAAGTGATGAATGAAGTGTCATCACGCTACTCAGTGCCTCGGAGGAATGCAGTAATATTATTTTCAGCCACTCAGCAAATGATGATGAATCTGGCAATTAATTTTAGAAAAAAGTTTAAATAACTGTATAGTGAGTACTAAAGTTGGAAGCACGTTTATTAAGGAGACAGTAATAGTTGCAGAATGAATTATTTGCATGTATTATACTTTTGTGATTATCTACAAAATTCTACATTACATAAAATATATAGCATAGAATGTATCACATTGTACATGTAAATAACACAGCATGTATAATAATGATTGTGTAGATAATATTATTATATCTACCTACTGGATTACTGGAATAGCGCGAGGCGTCAGATTAAAAAAGATTTGATAAGCTGGGTGAGGGCACAAGATAGGAATGATATGATAAATGCAGGCAAGAAATAAATCTTGGCCAATGTAACAAGCTCACAAGTTGTTATTTGCCTGGGCAATGAGCATATCGCAAGGTTTAGCATAAGAATAGCACTAGCAGTGTTATTAGACTCGCTGCTTACTGCCAAATAGAATTAAATTGGATGATTAATGCGGGATCATTGAATGCAAAAAGCGAGGGGTATGATTACATAGCACCAGGGTTTTCGGATAGTTTACGATCTATTCATCAGCGTGCCGACTAAAACAGTGTGAAAACAATTTGGCATATTGAATCCTAATAGAATGTCGATCTAGTTTTGGTATTTTCATGAAACAATTAATTTCATATATTTTATGTTTAAAACATTGTTGAAGTTTTAGTCCACCTGTGCCACTATCTACTTGCTACTCGTAATTTACCAACAAATTCAATGCAAACCAGGAGAATTAGGTTGTTTTGGCATCTCCACCAATTTTCCCCATCTTTTTCATCTTCTTAAATGAATTAATGTATTTGTGTTAATACTGTAAAATTTTAGATTGTAGTACAGAAATACGTAACTTTTCCATGTTAATTGTAAATTTCAGGGCCTATTAATCCACTCTCTTGTGGTTTGGTGGATGATTCCAGCACTGCTCACATTGAAACTGAGGACCGAATTATAAAAGATTATATTTTTAGTTAAGAAAGACCCTCCCTCAAGTCGGAGTTTCAATCAATCACAGCGCACTATATAGCCCGACTTGAAGACTTGTATGAAAATTAATCTTGTTTTATAATTCGGCCTTATGTGTAGGTACTTTAGTACCTTCTCAAGGAATCGCCTACTTGTCCAAGAAAACTGTTTAATTAAGTGTGATCTTATCCAATGAAATTGCTTTTAGTGCCTTTTACGAATGATTGTGTTCCTCAAGGAACAACAGTTTCTTTGTGAATTCATCTCTATCAAGCAAAACGCTAGTTTTGCAACGCCAAGAAAAACAAAACGAGCGTGCTATACTTACGCTAAACCGAGTTTGTATGTATTTTCTTTTGTAATTTTGACCTACTTAGACAAAACTTTTTATATTTTTTTCTTCATATTCGTGTTTTCCTCGTCGAATAGAAGAATACTACTTTTTATTTTATATTTTTCTGATACTTCTAACCGCTTTTACGAACACCCCTAATATTAGTAAAAGATTCATACTTTGGTCTCATTTTTTTTTTTTTTTTTTTCCGCATTCGCCTTACCACGGGCATATGGTTCAAGTTTCTGCTATGCCATTTTGTTTATGAGTTCATAATGCTTGCAGCTCGAGGTTTTTAACAAAAAAAACTTCCGCGGTCACTCGGCGGCGCTTTGGCGGTATCGCCTATATCTCAAATGTGGCAAATGATAGAAAGCTGAAACTTTGTATATTAATTATTTGATTAATTTACAGCTTTTTTAATTCTATGTAATTTTTATATAATTATAACCATTTATGAGTTATAACATTTTTGTTGATTTTTGAAGTTCACCGACCTCTCTTCACGTAATCACATGAATCGCTATTAAGGCTATATTGTATCGAGCTGAAACTTTCAGGACATATTCTTGAGTTTTGGCAGATGATTCCTCGTCAGAATAGCTATCTTCGAAAAATTTACGGTTTTTGAGTTACAAGCTCCTTAAGTCATTGGTAGCGCACAACATATTTTGGATTAGAGTGTCTTCTCCGAGTTTCGGAGCTCACAGTATCGGGATCCCTCACTCGTAAATGAAATAAAATTAAGGTATCGATTGATTGCTGAACTGTAGGGTGTGATATCTTTCTTTCATCGACCTTCATTAGGTTCTTAGATATTATAGATGTACCTACTATTTTTCGACTAGTTAGTTTTTTTTAATTTTTAAGATGTGGGTGAGTGAATTATTCAATGAAATACCTTAAAGATATTATAAGGCTTTTTATAAGGATTATAAGGATACAAAACTAAAATAATTGTAGGTAGGTACTAGGTAGGTACCTAGTTAGGTAGGTTCTCCATTAAAATAATTTTAATATGGAGATCCTACGAGAATTGATGTATTCAACGCGCTGTCGATGGCACCTAATTAGGTGTGGCAAAAGTCATCTCTAGTTTTAGTATGTTATTATTATTATTATTAAACATGTTTGATCAAGTTTTATTTACAAATAACATGTTGCACAGGCTTGCTAGCCGTGACTTATCAATTTGAGTTGTGTAACAATTTGGCCAACTTACAGAAAATTCATGTTATACTCTTAGTAGGTGAGATCCTCGCTACCCAGTCAGGAAGGCTTTTCAAACCCCAGAATCGACAAAAAATGTATAGTTAATTTGGTTACAATATTATTGTGTGCACATAAGCGATTCCGGTTCTCTTGATCTCTTGTGTTGACCTAGAACCTTAATGGGAATTTGATAATGACACAAAGAATACATAATACACATATATACCTAAATGGGTATAGTTGTAAAAACAATTCCAAGAAAATCACCTATATCTTGTAAGAAGTTACGGTTCGAAAAAATAGGTTTGACTTTACATGCAGGTACCTAGACAATAACGAAAGGGTACCTACGTAATACATTGAACCTTTCTTGCAAAAAAGACAAATAAAACTCTTTTCTTTTGTTGTACCAGTCAAACCAGTCCAGCACGTGTTGTATCAAACAATAGATGTATAATATTCCGTTAACTGGGTAGAATTTTTATTTGAAATGCTCTGTACTTGGGTGTTCGGGTTGCGAATCACTCATTCACTCATACCTCGTGACGAAAAATGAGCATAGTAGACGAGATGTAGCTTGCCATATGAACCTCCCCTTTGGTGCCGAGTAAGGATACTAAAGAGGAGAAATGTGCGGTGGCTCTAGATTTACAAATCTACCTTGAGATCTTGAGAAGGTATTTTTCTCTTTCTCGAACTCGGACTAGGGTGCGAATAAAGATAAAAAAAAAAATAGAGGGTCATGTTGTTATCAGCATGATCCTTAAGTGTTTCAAAGAAGCTTGTTAGTAAACATTAACCTCGGATATCCTTATTTTGGGTATAAACAAATTATTTTATTCGGTATGCAGGTAGTTGGGATACAATGTAAATGAAATAAGATAAACAAAAATAGATCATTTCTAAGCTCCTGAATTTTGATCGCTCCAATCAAAACCCTTTGAAAATAATTGAATCAGTTATTTTGAAAAGTGTTTAAGTCCAATTTTTTCGAAATATGTTTTATTATGAAAATGGATTCTATGGACCTAGACGCATCGTTATGACACATCGAGAAAGACACAAATCCGATCAGTCATAAGGAAGTTATAGCGAGTCAAATATCTTGTCCGTGACTAAATCCCTTTTCGAAATGACTCATAGTGAAGACACTACTTGTTGATACCATCAGATTTGTTCAGTTTATTTTTTTATTCAGTTTAAGGTCAGTTTATTTAGTTAAATGCGCCAATGATTTGTGTTATTGTATGATTTATTTATGGTGAAGCACAAGACCTCTTCGCAGCATTAGTAAGTATAAGTAGTCACTGTGGCAGAGCGAGTTAGCGCGCTAGGCATTGCACACATGGTGACCTGGGTTCGATTCCCAGCGGGGGATGATTTTTTCTGCTCTTTACTTGGATTTTCGGGGTCCACTCATACCTCGTGAGGAAAAATGAGTAGCTGCTTTAATGTGAAGCAGCGACCAGTAACAGAATCTTAGGCAAAAAAATAATACAAGATCTTGTAAATTAAAGTGGTAAAGTCTTATGATTCTGCGCTACCCACTAAAATTGTGACATAATAACACAAATAAAAAGCATTATTATTATTATTAATACTTGAAATTTGAAGATGATTTTCTTTTTACCTTATCCTTAAAATACTAGCCTAAATTGTCTCAGAATTGACATAAAATATGTGGTTTGTGGTTGACCAAACCCAAAATGGTAAATAATATGCATATTTGGTTAACGGATTTACCTATTTTCGTGTTTATTTCAGTAAGGAGATAAGTCCAGCCTATAAAACTAAAATTTACTTGAAAAGTATGACACTTAAACGTTTGTAGGTCAGTTACATAATGTCTTTTAGCCTAATTAATCATTACACGAAGAAAAAAAATATGCCATGTTTTATATTTTCCAAAATAAATAGTTTTTTTTAGTTTTCCAAAAGTTTACCTTTTGTGACTTAAACCCTTTTCAAAATAACTGATTCAATTGCAAGTTAAATGAAAATTAAAACAAGTTGTATTAACCAAAAGTAAATGTCCGAAATTTGATAAAATGAAGCAGATTGAAGCGTTTGAGAGTTATTCATAAAAAAGGATCTAATCTCAAAAAATCAAAAGTTGAAATACCTAAATATTTTAGAAATATTAGGCCGTAGTAAAGAGATGGTGAGATAGAAAAAAAAGCCATGAATATTTTCATAAAAATAAATTCTACTTTATTTCATGTGTTGAATTTAGCAAATGGGAAACAATGTAACCAACCAAAAATACCTGATATCCCCCAAAAATACACTTCGTGTGCAAAAGACGCCAAGAAAATAACAATCCTTCTCAAATAGAATTACCTTGAAAATGATTGCCTAAAAAGGAACTGATATCAAATGAAGGCCAAGTTCTTGTAAACTGGATATTATCTGGCCACAAAAGAGTCTCAAGTACAGGAATTAAGCTGACAATTGGATATGATATTTCCCATTTTTCTGCTTTTTAACAACACTAAAATTTAACATTAAAAATCTTGGCAAGTTCAAAGCAATTTTTTGATGTTTCAAACTTGCCAAGATTTTTAATGTTAAATTTTAGTGTTGTTAAAAAGCAGAAAAATGGGAAATATCATATCCAATTGTCAGCTTAATTCCTGTACTTGAGACTCTTTTGTGGCCAGATAATATCCAGTTTACAAGAACTTGGCCTTCATTTGATATCAGTTCCTTTTTAGGCAATCATTTTCAAGGTAATTCTATTTGAGAAGGATTGTTATTTTCTTGGCGTCTTTTGCACACGAAGTGTATTTTTGGGGGATATATAAAACAGAAAAAAGGACTACCTACCTATGTTTGTTTGTTTGTCCAGAGTTGTTTAGCCAAAACGGTAAGAGATAGCGAAAAATGTCTCAGAATTGACCCCCCCAAAACCATTATGGCTTTGTCCAGAAAAATTATAAAAAGTTCAAAAAGGCATTGCTGTCCAGCAGTACGGCCATGCCTTAGTAAATTTGAAATTTAGTCCCGTTGCAAAGCACGGGCAAACGGCTAGTATTATATAAATGACATTTTCCTCTAGTTGGTTTCGCCGGAGCACCAACTGTTCACTGGACTTTCCTCACTCTTGTGTCCCAATGTCATATGGTACTAATGAACTGCAGTGTCTAATCTCTTCTTTGATAAGCTTCACCAGTAACAAGACGGTTATTCCTACGATTGGCGTAATGCTATTACTAATGTTACGACAACTATAACTATTTACTACTCTATAGGTACCTCCTAGAAGACATTCCGCATTAATTTACATGGAGAATTCGAAATCCTCAAGGAAATAAGTCTAAAAAATACAAATGACTTCAATTAGAATCAATTAAATAATTACCAAGTATGGTTCATCTCCAAATAACTCGTCATATGGTTGTTGTTTTCCTCTCAATATCTCTAGAGCCTTTTAAAGCAATAAAAACAAAATATAATAATGCTAAGCATATACGTAAGCATTGAATAGCAAGCTACGTATGTATGCGTAAATATTAAATAGAAGTTTTAGTATTGTACAGCACATCTTTATTGAGGTAGTCAATGGTCACAGTCTGTTTTGTTCCAAGTTAAAGCAACAAGCTGACTGAATATGAACTCGGATTCAGTAGGGACTTCTAAACTGATTGAAAACATAAAATCCACCCATGGCAGGAGCAGCATCTACAACACTAACATGCAAAGCCACATCAAGGTGTAGTCAACTATCTCTCGGTTTGATCTTATTGATATGTTTGGCGCAGTAGGGTGTCAAGACATGAGTCGACATTGGCACTGATAATAACAATAAACACTGTCGTTGCGAAGTGCAATAAAAAGTTTAATGGTTACATTACACGTCCACACTTCACATGTTGCAAGGTAGAGGAGAAACATGTTTCCAGTGATGGACAATCAGATCCAGACGAGAGTGAAGAGGTAAGCACAACAGACTATTAGATAGGAAGCAACAGGACTACTCTGCATGAAGAGTGAAGAGGAAAGCAACAGACTATTAGATAGGAAGCAACAGGACTACTCTGCATGAAGAGTGAAGAGGAAAGCAACAGACTATTAGATAGGAAGCAACAGGACTATACTCTGCATGAAGAGTGAAGAGGAAAGCAACAGACTATTAGATAGGAAGCAACAGGACTACTCTGCATGAAGAGTGAAGAGGAAAGCAACAGACTATTAGATAGGAAGCAACAGGACTATACTCTGCATGAAGAGTGAAGAGGAAAGCAACAGACTATTAGATAGGAAGCAACAGGACTACTCTGCATGAAGAGTGAAGAGGAAAGCAACAGACTATTAGATAGGAAGCAACAGGACTACTCTGCATGAAGAGTGAAGAGGAAAGCAACAGACTATTAGATAGGAAGCAACAGGACTACTCTGCATGAAGCATATGCTATCTTCATATCAACTATCAGCATAAACCTACACGGGGTAAACTTGGATGACTTGGACCTTGATACGATATGACTTAAGACTGAGGTACGAGGTACGGAAATTGTATAATGTGGAGTAAAAATTGTATTGCAGTGCAAGTAGAATATTCAAAACTAACTTGGGTTCCATTCAACAATATACATTTTACCTCATTCAACTGTTAAATTTATCAGAAGCTGCCAAGAGGTGTCTCTAGACGATCAATTATATTGAATCAATATTGCATTGATCAATAAACAAAACGTCTGAAAATATAATATTCTTTAAAATGGCATCAATATAATGTGGTTAAAATCTTCTTAAAATATCAGAATCACCCTTAAATGAGCATTATGCGAGATAAGTATTAAAAATGCGATTGATATTTTGGTTCAGTATTATTGACGTTCAGTGAGGTTATGACAGCAAAAAACCATTCAATTTCAAAATATCGTGATCTCTTCTTTTACTCTGTCTTATCCCGCTCAAGCAGGGTCGACGTTGTTCAACCTCATGGTTGAGGTCGAGTGTCAAAATATCGTGATATGGGATATTAAATAGAGGTCCAACCCAGGCTGAGTGAGTACGTTGATAGCTCATTTTTGTGATTTTCAGCAAATCGAGTTTGAACCGCATTCCGGATTAGTATCAATTGACTTCTGACGTTAGAGACAATAAAAAAAAGTTATCATATTTGTGTTAATCACTTTCGTGATATCACAACTACTCAAACTCGCTTTACTAAATCTACGCTGAAACCGGGACTTGAACCACCGACCTCCAGGTTACAAGTCCGCCGCCTTATCGATCAAGCTACTGAGGTCGGTCTTAAAGAGACAATAACTTACTTCGTAAGGGTTTCCAGGGATGAGGTGTAGATGGTGCCCCCCACATCGATGTGCACAGGAGCCGTGTACCGGGAGGCGGCGGCCACACAAGGGATGCCTGTGATCTTGTGGTTGAAGGCCAGGGGGGCGGGCGGCGTGGGGGTGGGGGACGAGGAATTGGACATGGTGGGGGAGGTGGCGGGGGAGTTGCTGGAACAGATAAGTGAGCGAGGGTTTAGGTGGCCATATAATTTTCTAATGTACGTATATACATAATACTTGTACTTATGTAATATATAGGTATACTCGTATGATTCTTGATAATACGAGTATATCCTAGGATCCAAAAGTGGTATGCAGATTGATCAGAAAATCAGGAAAAATTACCAAAATATTTAGCCGAATTAATTTTTCACTCTTTTTACACTCTTTTCAATTAGACGCTCTAACCATTTTTTTAATTGTGGTCGTTCGCGCTCTTAAAGAATATTTCAAACTTATAACTATAACATAAGTACCTAAGTGATAAAAAAAAGTACTAAAGCTTATTCAGCAGTGTTTTTATGTCCATGAAAGAAAAAGGAAAAAAATAACAAAAATAGATAACTATTAACTATTCTTACTCTGTTTCAAAATAAAGATATCTCTCTACATCTGATTAGATGGTTGTCTATTTAAAACCAGATAGGTAAAACATCTATAATCGAATAGATTCGTGTGATCGGTATATTTATTGCATCTTGTTGAGCAATGAACAAAGTAGATCGCGTAGGATTTTGAACATACATATTCAGATAAAATAGATGTTTTTCAACATAATTTAAGAACATTTCATTGTGAGTGTGTGTTTACGTAAAGAATGAGTTAGAGAAATGATGAAGACATGAATATCTAAATAGTGGATAATCCACTCACGTGCCTGCACGGAGGCTGTAGGCCTTGAATTAATGATTCTCATTAAAAAGGAGAGATAAAGAGAGAGCTTAGTGCTACTCAGATAGAGTAGGTTCAAAGTATTTATAGGTACCAAACGGCAGAACGGTATACCTTTAAGAAAAAATTGAAGCCGAAATGAAGTTTTGGTGCATGAAAAAATAAGAAAACTCCCGATTGCTGAAATGTTCTAAAAATCGCAAAAAGACATTATCATTATTTTGTTTTCTTTTCCTTTTTAACAGTGTTCAAATTAGGTATCTAACACGTTTTTGGCATCACATCATGAGTTACAAGCAAATCTCTGATCCTTCTTCAAGATCGCGTCTGATCTCGGATAGGATACCTGCCCAGCCGCTATTATGTTTATGTTGATTATAGCGCTGCACAGGTATAATGTATCCAATTAATTGGACATCAGTATGAAGTTGTTGATTACGACACAGTGCCCCAGCTACCGGAGTTACACCTTTCATCTCGGTGCTTGGATTTGATTTTATACCAGGCTCACTAGCGACTTTGATTCATTGTGAACTGCAGGATTGCTAAACACTGAGTACAGGTCCTTCATTATCTTGAATTGTGTAATGTTTGCTTTGGTCGCAGTTAATTTGAAGCAAACACGTCCGCTAAGTATAAGGTTCGTGAGATACAACACCGCTTCTACTTTTTCATTTATGGTAATTATTATGTTGGTAAATTTTAGTCCTTTATCTCCATTATATTGTTGAGAGATAAAAGCTGTTTCTTGACAGTTATAACTGTGTCCGTCACACAGATGAATAAGTTTCTGAGGCAAATGAGCTTCCAAGATCTTGTCTCGTTGCAGTTTCTTTAATAACTTGGTTGATTAGTGCTTCCAGCTCTTCATAATAGATACTTTATCCCAGATCCTTTTCTTGATTACTTTCTAGAGGCTTTCTGGCAAAGATGTATCTGTTTAACAATCTTTGGTCGTCTGAAGAGTTTTTCATCATTAAGTATTAGGGAGATACCTGGAGATGAGGCCAAGATCTACCTAACTAGAGAATAACTTCTTTATTTTTGTTTAATTTAAGGTTTAGGCCACGCTCTTGGTTTTGATACCCAGTTTCCAGTTTCATTAAATTATGAACAACTTTGAAAATAATTACCTTAAACGGTTAATTAATTATTTTTTGTTAGACCTTTGTTTTAGGTCTGTGCTGTCAATTTTTTCTAACAGAAACATTAAATAATTATTTATTATGTGATCTAGATAAATTCTGTCAAAGTACAAAAGGTAAGAAAGTACATAAAATGTCTGGTCAAATTAAAAAAAAAACACAGAACTCAAATAGTTTATAGTTCTTTTTTCTCAGTATATTATGCTCAATAATCTGCAATAGCTCTGTACCCAAATTTTGACAGGTGTTAAAATAAATTGTTCAGTGATCAATCTTTAACTTTGTTTTACGTTTTATTCTTTCTTCAGCAAGTTTCTTCATTAAACTGATTATTTCTTTTTATTAGTTGCGGATGACTCACGAATATTTTTTCTTAAACCAAACTGGGTTCACTTTTATGCCTGGCTTAGGTTAAGCAATTACCTTCTTGAATCTTTTTAAAGATGAGGTGGAATAGGTGGTATTTATTCTCAAAATAAAACTAATTTATTTATTTTTAAAATGAATTTAGAGGAAAGGGTACCCAAAATCATTGGCACAGTCCCCCTTTGTCATTATTTGATAATGGTTTGATGAACATTTTAGTATCAGATTACTTTATATTGATTTTTGTGATAAGAAAGCTAAACTTATAGCGAACGGCTTAAAAAGCTACTGACAAAGTTAACTTATTTTAATATTTTGCCACCAAATATTGAAGATAGAAAACGCTCAGAGCTCTATCCTAATAAGTACTCGGAAAAACCCCATTTTACAAAACTACTTAATGTCATACTCGTATATTACTTTCGATAAATTTCTAATATTAAAAATTGGAAATATTGTGTTTTCAACTTCTTGTTTCCAGATAAAGTCCTTACAAAGCTTACCACTGGTGTCTAACTAGACTCTGAGAAAACTAAGTACCTAATTATCAGCCGGTACCTCACTCTCTGACTGTAGTAATAACATTATAGGTTTAATCTACTCCTATTTAGACTGGAGCTCTGGCTCTAATATGCCTGTGAACTTTAATGATATATTTATCTCTCTCGACCATATGGTGTGAACCGCGAGTGCATCACTTCTCACTAACTTTACCTGATGGATCACTTGTACCAAATAGATCACTCATCCTTCTCATAATGAATACAAAATGAACTACTGATTCTTCTTACAGGGTATTATCATCAAGATAGTAGTAACAAAAACATGAATGATAATTATTATGTTTTAAAGAAAAATAAAAAGATCGTGCAGTATTAGGTACTACTCTAAATGAAACGAGTTTAAAGGGATATTATAACATATTTTTGATGGATTTTAAAAAAAATATATTTACATACTGCGTATAATAGGAACGTAAGAAGAGGGAAAACCCAAGAAAAATCAAATCAGCAAGTAGTAAGAGAGTTCACTTACCTACAGGAGGAAATTTAAAGAAAACATTTTTTTAATATATTAGAAAGCCGAAAAAGTTATTTTCAGATTAATTTGTTAAAAAAATAATAAAGCATAATATTAAATACTGGGGATGAAATTTGTTTGGCTCGTCTGACATTATTTATTACTTCCGATAAATTTCTAATATTAGACATCAGAAGTATTGTGTTCGTTTTTGTAAAAATAAATATTTTTTTCTCCGATTTCAATTTTTTTCAATGAATATAAGTAGATAATAATAAATGATAAATGTAGGTATCATAGTACCATAAAATTTAATGAAGAAAGAACTTGTTTATTTTCAAGAGTACCTAACATAATATGTAGGTATTAACTTAATATTGAATATTGATTTTCATATTTTAGCACTAGTGCTAAACTTGATAACTTAGAGCCTAATTTGACACTAATTTCCTGCTCTTGCTAACTAAATTCAGCTTTATAGAACTTGTGTATTTCGGATAGCATTAATCTTTTAATAACATAATATTTCAAATCGTGGAACATAATGTGCTTATCATTCAGAATACATTTTAAAATTCCAGTAAATATCACCCGTCTGGACATGGTAGGTCATCTGGTCTCGTAATGTTTTAACATCACAGAGACATTTGACCTTAATAACCAGACGCCTGCCTAGCGCCGAAATAATCAAGTTTTCAATTTTTTGGAAATACCTAGTATTTGGACATGCAAATGGCGAGTGAGATAGATTAGTTGAAGAGCGGCTAATGGATGATCCCGAGAGAAAGTTTGGCTCGTGAGGAAGACAGCGAAGGTTAACTTTATTAGGCCTGGTGACATTTGAACGACCGGACTTGTGGGAGAAAGTCCGCACGAAGATGCGATCGATGTCGCTTGCATAATGCCTGAGCTTATTCAGCACAATATAATGTGTCATAACATAGCTTATCGAAGTATTGGTCACTTCATTTCACACAACGCTCAAAAGGTATTAATAATCAATTAACTGTCTCTATCTCAAATCTGTTAGCAGATTGAAAGTCCCAGTTCAATACTACCCCCCAAAAACACCACTTCATGGTTAAAAAAAGAAGAACGCCTCACTCAAAAGAATGATTATTATTAGCTAAAAATAAATGATATCAAATTGAGAACACCTTACCACCTTTCTTTCTACATCTCTGCACTCCTCTCTCAATTTATTCCTCTTATGTTTATCTTTCTTTATCCTTCTAGGGGTCATCCCAAACTTGATTTCTCTTTAAATTTACTTGTTGCACGGCAATAAAAAATGGCGGTCGGAGTATGATTTGTCTGCACTTATTTGATTTGAATCGAGAAAATTACACCGCGACCGCCATTTTTTATTGCCGTGCAACAAGTAAATTTAAAGAGAAATCAAGTTTGGGATGACCCCTAGAAGGATAAAGAAAGATAAACATAAGAGGAATAAATTCAGAGAGGAGTGCAGAGATGTAGAAAGAAAGGTGGTAAGGTGTTCTCAATTTGATATCATTTATTTTTAGCTAATAATAATCATTCTTTTGAGTGAGGCGTTCTTCTTTTTTTAACCATGAAGTGGTGTTTTTGGGGGGATATCAGTTCTTTTTGTACGAAAGTATAGGTTCATACACTACTGAAACATTATGAATAACAAAAGTAAATAAGCTGGGAAAATGTGAATGTACCAAGTTGTCTTTTTTTAAGATATAATTTTAGCAGTACGTATTTAATTTTTCTAAGGTCAATATGTATTTGGATCACAGATTTGGCCCCCTGAGTCCCCAAAGTGAGTAAATCTATACTTATAAAAGAGAGTTTCACTCACTGACTGACTGACTCACTGATTCATCACAGTTTCTCCGAACTGGTAAGTCCTAAGAAGCTGAAATTTGGTAGGTAGCTTTGTCTTATAGTCTAGATGTGCAATAAGACGGGATTTTTCGAAACTCCCACTACAACACCTGCCCTTGGCGAAAAAGGATTTTTGCTTTCACGGCCATGCCTCGGCCCGCAAAGCGGGCGACAGCCCGCTAGTAATATATAAATTTGCAATGCAAGACCTTTTGATTATATACTCCACATGATTAGGTTTATCTTTCAATGCTAAATAGACCTCGGAGCCTCCTATGAGGGACACTGAAACACCTGGATTTACAAATGCCAAAGACATTAATTTGTAATCACCTTATCAAGGTGAGGTAATGAGTTCTCTCCCGTTGACCTTTTCTTACCCGAATTCTCTCCGGCTTGTTGCAGGGGTCACCACGAGTACCTCTCCCGGAAATAAGACTATGCTTTTTTACACTAGGTATTGAGAAAATGATAACTATAAAATTATCATTTTCATATAAGGATCGGCCTTTTATAAAGAAATCTTTGAAATCTCTAACTAATGAAAGGCAATGCCTTTAGTGTATAGTAGAGTTGGTAAAATACATAGAAGGCCATGCCTCAGGAATATAGTAGGGTTAGGGATAATACATAGAAGGCAATGCCTCGGGTTTATAGTAGGGTTAGGTAAATATATAGAAGGCCATGCCTTGGGTTTATCATAGGGTTAGGTAAAATACATAGAAGACCATGCCTCAGGTCTATATCAATGATTCCTAGGTGTTTCGATTATAATTTTTATGCTAGGCGTAAATTTTTATGCTATGTAGGTATAAAATCAGGTAAAAAAGCAAGCGACGCGACGGGAGACAATTTGGTGTTGATAAAACCATGAGCAGGAGAGAACTCGGTGGTAACGTCCCTTATCAATACCTCACGAGGTATGAGTGTACCCCGGACATAATGGACAGAGAAAAAAAACTTCCCTGAAGGGGATCGAACCCAAGTCATCGTGCGTGCAAGCCTAGTATGCTACCCACTTGGCCAAAGTCACTACTTTGTCACAACTTTTAGTGAGTATAGCATCGACATTAGGAGAGCTAATTCATCATATTTTATCTCCATCCAACCATGATTGTCCTAAATCAATCTCGTAATGCCGCCACAGGTCATTTGGCCAATTCTGCAACTACTAAAATTTTCACGAGGGTAATGGGGTCGTCATGAAGATCAAATATAAAGATCGGAAAAACAAAACAACGTTAAGCCCAAATTGAAAACATAGAGCTAAAAAATTTCGTCCCCGCCAGGATTCGAACCCATGCTGACTGGGTGGCAGGTCGAGCATGCTACCAATAGACAAAGTTATCTTCTAAAGAAACGGACGGAAAATAAACTAACTAAATTAATACTTGGAAACTTAAACATTAAAATTTTGCAGTGAGAGAGCGAGTTCATCTCGAAAAATACATACTGGCCAAGATCTGACCACTAAGCTAAGGATTCGAAGGTACCTACCCGCCAAAGAAAATGAAAAGGCCACCAGGTGCCACCCAGTGGACCGGATGAAGGAATAAAATCAATAAATTTGGTATCTGCTCATCAAGATCTTTCATTTGATACCACTTAAGATTAGTATTATCCTTCAATTCCCGATTTGGGCTCCCAAAACCCGAGGCCGCCCAAATGGGCCGCCCGCTTATAATTTAGAATTTTTTTTTGGTCCGGGCTCATCTCCATTATATCTTGATCACTTTAGACACCTCACTTAATCTTCAGTGCCAAGTTAAAGACACGAAGTCGGGTCTCAAAGGATCCGTATGAAAAAAAAAAACGGAAAAAAAAAAAAAAATTATGAATCTTTTCATGTCTTTCACGATTGTTGGGGGGTCTCGAAAATAGGGTTCCCGGTGGCCGAGAAAGTCAAACAAAGAGTCAAATCAACTTATTTTTCAACGTAGAGCCCATTTCTGCAATAAAAATCACGATTTTTGAAATTCATATTGCACTTTTCGCTGGCTGAAAGTACATGAAATGCATGGGAACTATGTTTTGCGTAACCTTACACTCTGCCGGGCTGTCTCTTTCTTTGTATAGGCGTTCTTCACACCTCGGCCGAGGTGTTTGATCTAGCATTCAACTTTCTAATAAATTACTTAAGATTTAGTCCAACACAAAGGATTAGATGTATATTTGCCATATACTCAAATCAGATCAACAATTCTCAGAGTAAACGTAATACCCAATTTCCAATGTATAGGTATTATTAGGTCTCGTTTTCACGAGCTATCAAATTTACGAAATATCTTCGAGAAAAAAATAGACTTGGTAAATGTGAAAGGGAAAGAAAAAAAATACTTATGTGTCGAAAGTAAAGCTATTTGAATTGAACTAGGTAAAGTAAATGTAATTAATTCTGATTAATTAAATCTTAATGTTATGTCTCTACATTTTTGGATAAAGCACCATTACCTACACAATTTAGGCAAACCGGACGTTCGGTATACTCAAATACTGACGAAGAATGCTATAGGCATGGTCATAGTGGCATTCTACGATTAGAATAGTTTCAAGAACTACATTAATTATTCTGATCAATTGAATTATTCGCCTCACGAAATCACAATACAGAGAAAGGACGAAAGTACTTCGTATATCATACTCAATGTATAGCATGGTATATGCTTCTACACATTTTTAAAACCAATTGTAAAATATATTATATCTATAGAAAGCCCCGAAGTTATTCCCTACCAATCGAGAAAAATCAAAACACATAGTATACATGTATTGATTTGGGCTGAGAATTATTTAATGTACCCCAAGTTTAACATATTATTTCAAGAGCAATAGGTGGCTCCAGTTGTTTTGGGTGTATAATGTGTACATATTTCAGTGCGGTGGCGCCGAATTCAACGATGAACGGCAATGCCTCATTGTGTATTAGAGTAGAATTGGGAAATAACAATATAGGGCCATGCCTTCGGCTGGAACTCGGGAGCAGCCGTTGGTAGTTAAGTAAATACTCGTATTAACATTTTGTGTGAATGAATCGGCTGGGATTTGAACCCCCGCCTTACTTACATTGATTAGGTATCGGTCTAGCCTCTAGCCAGTACCGACTGAGATATTATTACCCCATTGGTCTTTTAGATAATGTCTACTCAAATATGTATAGTAAAATCTAGCCGCGTTTCCGCTAGTTTGGATAAAAACTAGCCACGTTTGTTATAATTGTTCTTATACCTTTCAATTAAGACTGCTTATTTTTTACTACTAGGAGACTCACATTTTTAGTGAAAAAGCTTAACTTTTGTAAATCAAGCAATCTGAATATTAGGTACCTTAGATTTTTGCTAATTTTTAATACCTACCAAAACCACCTAGACACTACCATGAGCAATTATGCCAAATATTATTATGATCAGACAAACAGTTTTGGAGGATATAGCAAACATAATTTTATGTAGGAACAATGTATATTTATAATATATAAGATTTAACTTAAAGATGGAGGATTTTTCCTCTTTTAAATTTAATTCTGTCCAATAAAATTTACACAATCACGTTGATTATAAATTACAAGGCGATCTGAATTCCTGCATCTGATCAATTTATTTCAAATTATAAAATCACACGACTTATTAAGAGCACAAACTGTACTTTGCATAATCACAGAAGGCAGTTTGTAAAAATTTAGCTCAGCGATTAGATAATATAAATTTGTCAACTAAATCACCCCATTTTTTAAGGATGAACACCACCATATTAACAGTGCCAAATCAAGGAGCAAGTACGGTACTCTTGATTTGAACTGGTACTTTGATAATGATGAACCAGTACTTTTAAACTGTGGTTCGATTCTCCATCACTATAAACGTATGGTATCTTAACTGGATTTTTTTAAAAGGAAATAATGTTTCTCTTTTATTAGCAGTCGATTTGTTAAAATCTCAATAATAATACGAGCTTATTTTCCTCGCTAGTCTGCATTAAATGAAGGCAAAAAACTACCAACTCTGAATGCACGGACTGCATGCATTCGCACCGCTTTTAATTGAACAGAATTGAAAAATTCAGACCTCCACAAATGTTCCATTAGAGAACAGAAAATCATTTAACATTCTCACCAAGCTGGAGCAAGATCACGCAATTATCACCTCGACTCCCGGTCAGAACAAAATCGTGTGCGGACAATTAACACTGAGATTCCTAAACTGTTCCGTGGATACTGCTGCTACTGATGCGGTTGTTACTTTGTTTATCTTGGACGTGGTCAATTCACGACCCTCAGTAAATAGTTTATACTGTCGGTACCTACACAATAAATGGCTAAGGTCTTTTTATCGACTTTCAAAAAACGGAAAATATTTGCAATTGGTTATCTGGGAAAATAGGAATGTTGTTGGGAAGCACCGAATACCGTCCCATTTACCTTTTTTTTTACCGTATTCCGTCTCGTCGATTCCGTCCCGTCAATATATCAATACCGGATTCCGTCCGGTCATCGTAAGGGTTCAATACCGGATTCCGTTTTTCTATTTATGCTCAGCTGTCACAGCACAGACAAAGCCGGCGACGCGACAGTGAATACAGCAGTCCTTCTTCTGTCACTAAAGTTGCAACGTCCAGCGAGGTTAGATCTTGGATAGGTTGGAAATTTGAACTTTCTTGATGCTGGCTCAACCCAGGCTGGGTGAGGTTCATGTGGTGAGCTAGTTTATAACAAATGGAGGTTGAAACCCATGTCTCGAATGACCTAAATGTTGAAGACTAAAGAAACGTTGAGACAACGAACAAAAAATTCACAGCAGTATCACATTATCATGGCAGCTATAGAACACGGATCCAAGCGATTTGTAATAAAACACGGCCCGACGAATTGATTTCCATTCGGAAACAGAAGCTAGAAGCAAACTGGAGCTGCTAAGAAACTACTCCCGCCCGATGCCAAACACTCTCCTGTTATAAATGCATGATACCTATGCACATATATTGATACATTATTATAAGAATTATAATTATTACTTTCGGACGTAGGTTTATTATTATTCTTATTAGTGAGATTGTTGCTTTTTATGATGCTAAGACGTGGGCGACGTTTATGTTTGTTTAAAACTAAAAATACCTCTAGATTATATTGAGAAAAAATATCGATAGTAACTGTATTTAGATAAACTAATAACACTATATATTTTGCAGTTTATTGCTTTGTAATATAATACAGGGTGAAGCAAAAATAAAATTTCTTACAGAAAGTACCTATTTTCTTCTTTCTTGCACTAGTTCATGTTGTAGAAATGTACCCCAAAGTGATTTGGATAGGCGATTTTAAACCCAAGTATGGTATTTTATAATGTAAAACTCCAATGAGCTTAGTCAGCTGACAAGACTATTTAGAGAAGAAAGCAGAAAAAAATGGGTCTGATCTAAAACGAATTTCTAAGGTACAATACTATAAAACCATTTATTATTTTTAACGTCGCTTAACTGCGCGGTCATAACCCGGCGGGGGTTTTACTCTTCATTCGCTGGAAACTTACAAACAAGGTACTCAAATTAACCTCACCCAGCTTGATTGGGCCAGGAATAGCCATGGTCACCCATCCAAGTCCTAACCTCGCGGTACGTTGCTATACTTCAGTGACAGAATGAGAACTGGTGCATTCAACGTGCCACCGACGCTGGCTAAACAAACAAATTATTATCAATCATGTGAATTGCAACACATTGTATGCGAATTGTGTTAAAATCTGCACAGTAAAACTCGAAAAGCATGCCAATTTGCTCACAAAAACATGCCTTACTGCAATTATTTCTATATATACCTCTTATTTTGTTGTCTTATGCGAATTGTGCGGAAGTTTCGATTTTGGCACATTTTTTTACTCATGCCTTCTAAGGAAAACTTTAATTCCGCTTGTCGGGTTACCCCCAGCTGGAGACCATGCCATTAACCTCTGACCACGGGGATAAATACACTATGACAAATATTCTTAAAAATCTGCCAATAGGTGAAACTCGGGTATTTTAACGCTCGCATATACAATTTACCTTATTACTTTATTATCTCGTATATATACATGTTTTTAGGTAATTTCCGACTTTCGATTACTTCGGATTTCCCTTTTTAATCCACATTCTGGAAAAAATGGAAACTCGGTTAGAATTTTCCGCTCTGGTCGGGATTCGAACCCACAGCCTCCGGGACATCAACCAATGCTCTTAACCACTGAGCCACGGATGATATAATTACACCTATACAAATATTTACTTTAAAAAAATCTGCCAATATGGATGCAAAACTACCTGGAGGTTTTTTAACGTCTCGCATAAAGATTTATTAATTACTTTATTTTCATCTTTTATACATGTTTTGGTGATTGATTTGATTTGATTCTTTTTAGTACAATTTTGATTTACATCAAAATTATGACACCTCCTAAGATACTTCTACCTTATTGATGAATTTTTAGTACACATTTTTTTTATTAATAATATAATTCGAATAGGTGAAAAATACCTACTCAATAAATACGATTTTTTCTTAATTTTCGTAAATACAGAAAGAGATCTTTTCATCCTCTGGAATATGAAGAGAAATACCTTAAATGTTTATAATTTTTTTCGATTTGTGTGGAAGAAAAAATAATTATTTTCAATGTAATGCCATATACAAAACCTACCTTTTGCTGCTATTAGTACCTATTGTGAGATCTTGTGAAAACAAGAAATTAAAATAATATATATCATTAGACAAAAAAAAAATAAGACAAATTTATTTTGTCAAAACTACTCTGTTCTTCTTACATAATTATAAAAAAAAATATCAATTACTTACAAATTATGATAGTGGTAAAACTGGGACGTTATCTTTCTTGATACAATACAATTTAGTGACCTTGGAAAAAATATATATTCTTCATTACAAATTTGTGAATGTGAAACTACTTTGAATTCTTAAAATTGTGTGAAGTAAAATAACTATATCTTCTTCAATTAGTTAAAATAAACAAATAATAGTGATGTGACAAAACTACTATTCTTCTGTACAAATTAGTGGATAGTGACAGAACTACTATTCTTCTGTAAAATTAGTGGATGTGACAAACTACTATTCTTCTGTACAAATTAGTGGATTGACAAAACTCTATTCTTGTACAAATTAGTGGATGTGACAAAACTACTTTCTTCTGTGCAAATTAGTGGATGTGACAAAACTACTATTCTTCTGTCAAATTAGTGGATGTGACAAAACTACTATTCTTCTGTACAAATTAGTGGATGTGACAAAACTACTATTCTTCTGTACAAATTAGTGGATGTGACAAAACTACTATTCTTCTGTACAAATTAGTGGATGTGACAAAACTACTATTCTTCTGTACAAATTAGTGGATGTGACAAAACTACTATTCTTCTGTACAAATTAGTGGATGTGACAAAACTACTATTTTCTGTACAAATTAGTGGATGTGACAAAACTACTATTCTTCTGTACAAATTAGTGGATGTGACAAAACTACTATTCTTCTGTGCAAATTAGTGGATGTGACAAAACTACTATTCTTCTGTACAAATAGTGGATGTGACAAAACTACTATTCTTCTGTACAAATTAGTGGATGTGACAAAACTACTATTCTTCATACAAATTAGTGGATGTGACGATTTACATATAGTTCCTATTATTATTCTGTGATGAATTATTGGAAGTGACAAATAAAACTCCATTTTTATTTATGAGATTTGTATAAGTATAATAAAATAGATGTAATGCAAGTTAGCTGATGTTACAGAAGTACTGTTCTCTATGGAAATTGATTGCAAAAAACTTGTTAAAAAAATATATGCTGTAAGATTCCCAGGACTATCCCAGATTATAGATCACTAAAGAATGATGTGCACAGTATGGGAAAATGAATGAGCTGAAAAAATTCCAAATAATCAATAAGAAAGTTGTGTATATAAATAGGTACAATTACACATGTGAGCATACATATAAATTATAAATGTACATTTAGGTATTCCTTCTAAGACTGTTCAATGCAGCAGTAAACTTACTGTTACTAACTAGGTACTCATACTTAAATTACACGGTTGTTTATGTACTGGTGGGTCTGGTGGTAAGTTATACATACATATAATACGTATTCATATTAAGTATAAGACTATTTCTCTGAGAAAAGTTAACCCTTATAAACCGAAGGTAAGGTTATATTCATTTCTAACTGTCAGAAGGTCCTGTTTGTGAACTCTACTAAATTAAGAGTCTGGAATACAAATATTTAATAAAATATACAAGTATCGACATAATTTTTCGAAAGAAAAAATTGCTTAAAGTATCAAATGATGTCTTTATGGAAAAATTATATCTTCAAATTACCAAATTATTGCTAAATATTTCGGAGAGTAGGTATATCTAAATGTCCAAAGATCAATTTAACAAGCATCGTGCCTATATAGGTAAAAGGTTAAAATGAATATACAAAAAAGTACCTACTTAAGTACCTATATAATAATGTTTAAAGTATGTATTCATATAAGACTAACAATACAAACAATAACTTGTCACGATTTTTTTACAGCATTACAAATAATTCGTGATTTAGATATCGAATACAAATAATGAAATATTAGAAAAGTTAATTCCTCAATATCATTACTATTAGTACCAGCAGCAGCATGGTATTAACTTTCAAGCAAGCAGCTTGTTTGTAGAGTTGAAAATTGTATACTTACTTACATCCGAATAATGCAACTCTGTTGTTAACAATGTAGGTACCTACTAGTATGGAATATATTATTATTTTATGTATTCCAAGCCAGCAAATTGACAAAAAAATCTTTAAGAACTATTTATGTATGAACTTATGAGGTTTAGTTATAATAATAAAGTTTTTTGAACTGACTTTTGAAAGAAAAAAGGGGGATATGTGGTAGAAAATGGTTTGAGCATTAACCTCGCCTGGTGGTGGTTACCTTCCACTAAAAAGTGTTATCATTATTATTCTTTAGGTTTTGATTATTTTAATTTTATATGATTTAAATGTAATCTTTTATATGAATTAATATGATGTACCTACCTACTTATAAAATAACCTATATTTTTTTGCATGGATCTTATAATTTGTATTTTTTCTAATTTAAAACCTCGCATTCCAGCCCAACCCATATTATTTTATTATCAGTAACCAAATTATTGTAATGAGCATTGCAAAAAATGTTAAAAGGACAATGTGTAAATGCAGGATCTTCTATTTTTTCATATTTTGAAAAAAAAACGATCGAATAATTTCTAGGTAACCGAAAAAGGCAGCAGTCACATGTTATATCGTTATACTGTGAAGAGGAAGACGAAAATTACATTAATAAATCTTGAGTCGACATAGCTTGGAGCGTCAAATAACAAAAACCTCATAAACACTGGGAGCAACAATCAACATCATTAAACAAATATAGGAGTAGTAAAAGAAGATCACTCCAAAACACACATTATATTATAGATGAGATAAACTTTACAAACACAAGTTGCAAAGGATTTCGAACTGAAACAGCATGAAGTTAGGACTATTAATTTTTTCTTACAGCGGAAGCTACAATGGCCAGAGGATAGAGAAAGAAACACGCCCGTTCAATAGACAAAGAGATAACATTAGAAAATATAATAAACAGAAGTCAGAGGAACTTGGAACAAAACTAATAGAAAGAGTCCAGGACTTGTGATGAGATGATCAATAGGAGATTATGATGACGAAAGAAAAGGCAGGAGATCAGACAGACAGCTAGAGATGAGAGTTTTGTAAGACACGTATACATATATCAGAGATAATTTGATACAAAGAATTTGGTTGTATTCACGACTTTATTAATTCATGAGATACATATATTATAAGGTATCTATTATGATACATTTCACATTAGCCAACAGAATTACAGCAGAAGCGGTATTAACAATATACAAATACATTTCACTATCTTATTAATACTATTATCTTGCCTACTTGTCAAAAGAGATAAGCTACGGGGAAAAATCAAGAGATTCATCCTTAGAAAAAAAAATATTTTACTAGGTAGCTGAACGAAATTTTTGTTGAGTTAGAGTAATCGTGTCGGTGCGGTGTTCACAAACACCACTCGATGGGCACTATTTTCGCTATTGTTTGAGTAAATATGATGATTTGCTACCGATGTTCTCATTTTCTGTTTAAAAGCTTCTCTTTAGAACGTTCCTGGAACTAGCAAGAAGTAACCATCGTAAAATAAAAGCGACCAGTTGATGCTTGAAGAAACAGAAAGAGATCTTGAGTGATCGTAAAAAGTGTAACAACAGGAGAAATAAGTTCACAGCGGTTACGTGTTTCTAAAAGTGGTTCTAGGAACCTGAAAAACTCTTTCTCGATTTCTATCTGAAATGAAATCTATTCCCACTTTCTGTTGACAGGGTGCTCAGATCTGGTGAATGACACAAGTTCGTAAGACCTCAAACCTTGGCCAATTCTGTCGATTTTCAATAACTCTTTTGAAAAATTTCTAATATTATAAAAATGTACCTAATTGGTAATGAAATTTTTAATTGAATTTAGGTGAAACCTTCTGAAACTGAAACTTGAAGCCACTGGATTATCTCGGACTGACCAACACCCTCAACGTATTCTTCGCCGAGGTGAATGACTGAGCCCTGCCGATGGTGTTGGAAACAATAACCAATCTTGGATCATAATGTGTTGTTTTCATACATATATTATGTTTGCAAGGTGACGTGTATGTATTCAATTTCAAGTCGTAAAACTTGGAACGTAGACTTTGCTGTCTGAAACGTGCTGATCTGAGCAAATTCCTTCGGAAGTTGAGGAGTTTGAACTGTGGGAACATTGGGTAAAGCTGAGATCCGGCCGATTCTTGAGAAAATGATGGGTGACCTATACGAGCATTAGTGTGTAGCTTTGTATAATTTTAATTATTTCCAAAGTGTTCCCTGAGCCCTGGGTACATTTAATATCCATTAATTTTTATAATTAAAATACCTACTGATATAGTCATATAATTTCAGTTAGACTCATGAATGTTTTACTTCAATTGAAATAATGAAATCTATGATTGTTTGTTTGAAAAAATATAAGAAATTTATTCTGAAACCTTTGAAACAAATTAATTGAAATTTTGCACAGTGACCTTGAATGGAAATGGAATATTTTTGATTATCTTCTAGTTTTACTACTCATCAAAGGTCACCAGGCGATGTCAGTCTTCAAGAGCTGAGAAATGACTGACTAATGAGCCATAAAATGCAGAATGAGTATATACGACATATACGTAAATAATGTTTTTCATTATGAAGGTGCGTACGAAGTGCATCGCTCCATCTCTTTTTGCTCCAAATGAACTCAACTTTTTCTCATGGAAATAGATCTGAGAAAGTGTTCTCTTGAGTGTAATGTACAACTTAAAAACACTAATAACACAGGGTTTATTGCACTTAAAATGTATTCGCACATAAACACCACGGTGTTTCTTTGGTTCTCACTGCTGGAGATTTACCATGTGAATAAAGTTATGCGTTACTTTGGATGAATTAAATGAGCAGATTAAAACTTGGTTTCATTGTCGAACTCAGTTCCCGGTCGGTATTGGTGTACAATACATATAAATTGTAAATCAATACTGATTTACACTAATTTAGACCAGGCGTGGGCTCTGTCTAGATTCTGGACAGTCTAGGTCAACTAGAGAACGTTCATAAAGAGTATACCAGATACCAGATAGGCTGGGGAAATATGAACGAGTATCAATACATCAACATGGAGTACAAAATCGAAAACTCAAACTGGAATAATTCTGAACTTAATTGTTGGAAAACACCGTAGAAACGTCTTCCGAAATCATCTGAGTGATCGCATACAGCTGATTTATGAATGGTAAGGGAAAAATGTCCACACCTCTTCAAAGGAAAACGAATAAATTAAATGAATATTAATTTGGAAGTTGGAACACTCTTGCGAAATGGTGCTCAATATTCCTGTATCAGGTGTACTGTTTACCTATCTATGAACGAAATTGAAACTTCCACTTTACCTATACTACATTTTTCGTGTGATAAATTCAACAATTTGAGTTTTAACCCTCCTTCAGTGTAAAATGATAATGATTGCTAAAGTGAAACTTTTTGTCACCTTTTATACACTCTAGGTGGAAGTGCTTGTTATCTTTGGGTCTTAAGTCAAATACGAAAAACATTTTAGTAATCTTATCTAAACCTCTTGTCCTTAAGTACGTAGGTACATCAAGTACATACTTTTGAACTTGTTATCCTCCATGAACAAATATGTAACCAATATTACGTTAGTTTTTACATGAAAAAACAAATAAAATACACAAAATACGTGACTACGTGAGATAGGAACGCCTGTGCAGCTATGAGCGCTGGTGGTTTACTTGGAGTACTTAACAAGTTGGCCAATCTGTATTCTGGCCATACGTAGGTATTCTTACCTGTTTTGGTCCTTGGACAACAGAGCCATTGTCGAGACCGTTAAAGAAGAGCATCAGAGATTACACACAGAATGTAGATAAGAATAAAATCTAAAATATGCTAGTCAACTGTTCAGCACCATCGTTGCTTCATGGACACAGTACGATGGATCAAAAGTTGTAACACTGTTGCATCTTGGCTAAAGATAAGGAAATATGGTGAACTTGCAAAATTTTTCGTTATAAAATGAATGTTTTTTAACAGAGAAAAGTATAAAATGTGTATGGAATTTTGAAAAGAAAATTACTTTCTATTACCTATAGTATACATATAGAAAGTATTGTAATCGGTCACTTTGAAAGATGTATCAATTCAAATGCAAGAAATCCCAATGACCTCTTTGTTTGTCTTTCATCTGTTTTGAACTTCATTAATATAATTATTGAAATGTATTTTTTATTTTTCATAATTCCTGTATAACATTTTGTATGTTTGCACACTCTAATAATTTAATAAAATAAGAAAACGGTCACTTTTCTAAGTTTTCTTCGTTTCCTATAATAGTACTTTTTGGCACTACTGTAAGATAATTATTAGTTTTGTCATTTTGTTTTATTATGAAAATTACTCGTACATTGATCTTTTTTATATTCATGTGCAAGAATCGTGGCCAGATGACGGAGGAATCTCTAACCATACTGTGTCACAGTCTCAGAAATTGTGTTGCTGAGAACCAATTGATTGCAACAACCTTTTTTAAATAGTTGATAGGTAAGTAATTACCTAATAAATTTTTACGAGAAATGAATTCCAGAGATCAAAAGTAAAGATCTTCATGATGAAAACAAAGACGAGTGTAATCCAGTTGGCATAAGGCTGGAAGCTACTCCTGTATCTTCAACATCAAGCTCAAGTGTCTACGGGGCTTCTTGAAACAAGAAGGTATAACTACTTGAAGACCGGACCAGCGTTCGATCAAGGTTTGATATCAGATTAGGACTGAAGGCGATATTGGTTCATACATTTTAATCAGCATAGATAAGTGTGTTATAGTCTGAAATGTTCCATGACTGGAGTCTTGTTACTTTTTTATTTTCTTCGGATTTTACTCATTAAAGAGTTCCATGCATATTAGTATTCTGAATCACTTTACTGCAGTTCTAACAATTCAACTACTCGTAATTCTTGAATTGTTGAAATCACTAAGTTTTAAATCTTCCGACACAAATTTCTGATGACAATTTCGAAAGTAAATTTAGATTTTTGTGTACAACTCTCTCAAATCTTGGAATTTAGGGTATATTATAATTTTTATTGTTCCAGTTTGAAAATCCTCAGCGGTATGAAATGAGCTGCAGAGTTATCTGACGGGTCTTTGACAAGGATTCAGCACAAAATTTGAAGTTTCATTATCCTGAACTTGGGTTTCGAAATTCTCATTGTCCGAAGACTAGGTCCAAGATTATTGGCTATGGCTAGAAAAATAGGTACTCGAGCAACGAGGTACAAAGTGAGTAGGTAAGTTATATCACCGCTATTGTTAGCATTGAGAAACTGTTGAACAAAATCTAACAAGACACTCAGCATATAGTATGCTTGAAAAGTTCTAGCCGTCACGTCTTTTAGATTGCCCGCAGGAGATTGATACCGAGTTGGATATGAAAATCGTTTCGTAACCAAGCAACCTTCACAGTACCAGTATTGTACACGGGCGATCTTGGGTCCTACATAAAATTATCCCCCCAATAACCAGACTACTTTAGAATAGAATTACCTTGTTTATACCTATTACCCGGTTAGGACTGAAACTTAACTAGTGAATCTGTTTCATAGAATGACTGACCATGCGGTTTCTATCCTAATTCTCTTATTCACCCTTGAACCGTCATTGAAGCAAATACATGGAAAAGTTGTCAGAGTTAACATCCCCATGAGTTAAAAATATGTTTGTATTTTGATCCTCCCCTTTCTGGACAAAATTGTACATTACATGATAATCCTAGTTCATTATGAACCACACAAATGTATAATTTATTTTAGAAATTATCATCTTTAAAAATTGCACAAGACGAGATATTTACTAAACAGGAGAGATGGCATCGTTGACGTCCTGTCCTCATTTATTTCCTATTGATCTCGCAGGAATAGAAACGAATCGCGAGAGTCAAACACTATGGAAAATATTTCTACATTTAATTGAAATAACGGAACACACTGGTTTCACAATAGACTTCTCTACCAACACCTCAGACGATGGAAATGTCCACAGGCTATAAGCCCATCAGACAATAAAATATATTGTTTGATTAATAATGGCGTTTAGATATGATATATCGTATTATGCTGATGTGAACAAGTGCCTGCGTCATACGTCACAAACGTGAAACATGACAGGTGATGGCTCGAGGCTCTACCACTATGAAGACGCAGACTCTCTTGTGTCCATTGTCCAACATTTCATACTGATCATGAGAAACTATTCAAAATTATTCGATAAGGAATGTAATTCATGGAATCTGGAGCAATATAATCATGGTACAATTTCGGATTTTGGAAAATATTCTAATCCTCAGACAGAGCCACACCAATGTTAAATTTAAAATCGTTGGGACCAATACATCCAAGCTGCACTGTTTGTCGCCTTGAATCTTTTTGATTTGTGAGAGTTGGTCTCTTAAAAGATTCGCAAGTATTTTGCAAATTCAGATCTTCAAAAGATCACAGTTTCAGAATTTGAAAAATGAAGAAGTCCAAATCGAACTAAATATTTATTACTGTCCCAGCGGGAATGTGGGAGATAAAAATATGTCAAATACCTAACGAACGGAACAAAAAGGTAAGTTAATATGCACATTAATAATTATGTAGGTAGAAAATACACCGCCAAGTCGTCCGAATATATTTGGTCTGTGGTCCGATAAAATCATAAACTCTCAGATTATCCTTTCTTTAATTGGAATCTTCCAATTTCATGTTTAACCTTTGACAAGGTAAGTATTTTGCCAAGTACAAGCATTCCCGATCTCAACATCATTTTGATAAATTTAAAATTTTAAGGAATCGTTGTACTCGATCTGTTCGTGATGCACGAGAGCTTTATATATCTCAGGGGATTGCTTCTTGTCGTGATGAGAAATCACTTTGGCAATTTTTAAGAAGTCTAGGTATTAATGTGGAATCTTCGACCAAACATCTTGATCCTCGGTTTAGTTTGGATGATCTCAATACATTTTTTGTCACACCTCCTGTCAACATCAATCCAACGCACAAGCTACATGTGATTGATTCTATACTTAGACAACCTAACCCAACACATCCAGAGTTTAGTTTTGATGAAATTTCTTGTCAAGATGTTAAACAGGCTATCAGTTCTATTAAGTCTAACGCATCTGGCAATGATGGTCTTTCGATAAAGTTTTTGAAATTAATTTTGGATTTCATTGTGATCCCTTTGACCCATATCATTAATTTTTCTCTTTCTTCGGGTAAGTTTCCTACACAATGGAAAATCGGTCGTGTTCTTCCTTTACCCAAAATATCAAAACCTACAGGATTAAACAACTTTAGGCCTATTTCACTTCTTCCTGTATTATCTAAAGTCCTTGAGAAAGTAGTTCATCATCAAATAATAAACTTTTCAAATTCCAACAACCTGTTTAATCCTTATCAATCTGGGTTTCGACCGGGTCATAGCACAACTACTGCTCTGATTAAAGTAACTGATGATATACGCAAAAGTATGGATAGTACTAAAGTTACTATTCTTCTACTATCAGACTTTAGTAAAGCTTTTGACTCGGTTGATTTTGACATACTTCTTACTAAGCTCTCAAAACATTTCAATTTTTCACCTCTTGTAGTTCATTGGTTTAATACCTATTTACGGGGTCGTCAGCAATATGTTTTTAATCAAGATTCAAGCTCTTGCTTACTTCCCATCAATACAGGAGTACCTCAAGGCAGTATTTTAGGTCCACTACTTTTTTCAATATTCATCAACGATATATCATCTATTTTTAAATACTGTAAATATCATCTATATGCTGATGACTTACAACTTTACATTGAAACTTATGTGGATGATATTACTGAAGCTATATTCAAGATGAATGCAGATCTTGATGCTTTAAAGACCTGGACTCAAAACCATGGCATAATCCCGAATCCCAAAAAGTTTCAATCCATCATTATAGGGTCTCCACCACTATTACACCGGGTATCTCAGTCCCATATATCTGCCATCATTTTCAACTCTGAGCCAATTCCATTTTCCCCTAGTGTAAAAAATCTTGGTTTACTTTTTGATGCAGATCTTCAATGGAACTCTCAGGTAGTTCAAATTGGTAAAAAAGTGTATCGAAAGTTTCATTCACTGAAACGTTTGCAAAGGTTTTTGCCCCGTAAGACAAAGCAGCTCCTGTGTACTTCTCTTATATTTCCTTTAATTGAATATGCTGGAGCTGCCATGTCAAATATCAATGGGAACTTACTTAAAAAACTGCAAACATTTCAGAATGCTTGTATTCGATACATTTTTGGGTTGAAGAAGTTCGATCATGTTTCAGCAAATCGACGAATTCTTCAATGGCTGCCAATTGACAAGAGGTTAGAACAACAGAGATTGGGCTTACTATGGAAAATTTTAAGGGAGGCTTCACCTCCATATCTTCATTCATCATTTCACTCACTTTCATCATTCCATGATCATAACACTCGCTCTACTCATCTATCGATTCCACCTCATCACACAAATCATATGGGTAATAGTTTTATAGTTAATGCTGTTCGATCATGGAATCAATTGCCTGATGAACTTAGGACTGTGGGAAATCACTTAACATTCAAGGCCTTGACAAAGGAACATTTTCTGGAAAATATGAATTGATTCATATTTTTTTTTTTTTGCTTTTTTTTTCTTTTTTTTTCCCCCCACTTTTTTCTTAATTGTGTTTTTTTTTCTACATATACATGTTTTTTTTTAAAATATAAATTATTTTTATTTATTTATCTTCTTTTTTATATATTATTACTGTTTATTTAGATAGGGATCTTTAAGGGTTGGGTGGAAGAGATTGCCTAAGGCAATAACCCCGCCCTTTAGTTAGGACATATATTATGTATATATTTATTTATTTTTTCTTTATTTATTATTATTTTTTTGTTTTGTTATATTGTATTTTGTATTTTCGTTTGTAATTATTTGTATCGTATATGTCCTATTATCTAATAAAGTGTAAATAAATAAAATAAAAATAAATGGCGAAAGAAACATTCTTTAGGCTTCTTGGATGGGACAGTTTAAGGATTTTGAATTCCTCCCACATTCAGAAGATACCTTTAGAAAGCACCTATAGTAGTGGAGGTTTCGACCGCTCCCTATCTACATACCTACAATGATTCAAATTACTTATATTTTACTTTTGAATAAGTTCTTTATTTTTCGATTTCTTGTTTTCAATTCGAGGACCTACTGTTTTTTTTTATGTAATACGATGACCACTTTGGTCCTTTCTAGGTACCTACTTGAGTTCATTTGACAAAGGTTATGTTACTTATCTTTCGATTCACAAAATCAAATAAAATTAATGGTCTTCGTATAGCAGCGATTTTTTGAATATTTTTTTATTAATAAATTCTTCAAAATTTCAGATTTATCTAAAGTATTTGTGTTTATTGAAGAAATATGTTCACACGTGTGAACTGCGGCATTATTTATTAATATCAATATTTGAAACCAATTTATGAAGCCAATTTTTTATATGACATTAAATCACAATGAAAGTAAAAAAAAGGTATTCAAAATTCACCAAGTTTGTTTGGAAAAAAACCATTTGAGGCTATTAATTTCATTTACAGTTTGATCAAAATTTTATGCAAGAATTTTTTGATTTTTTTTTATCTTTAACTCAAGTGCAATATATTTTATTCCAAGTCACACACAGCTTGAAATATGTTCAGCCATACGTACATATTTTGGTGCTAGTGTTTTTTACTCTCGTTTTAAATCGCATTCCAGTGACGCTGAGTCATAGTCGTTTTTTCGAATTTATTTATTATTTTTATACCTAATTATTGGGAAGAGGTTCAATTTCATTAGATTTCGGGTGTTTCAAAGTTTTTAAGAAGAGGCAAAGCAGTATGAGTGTTGAGATTTTTACGAGTCAGGCCTCTCATATTTCGTTTTCAAGACACGATTTCAATATTCCATCTTCTTCATCGTATAAACGTAAAATATTATCAGCATAATTTTGAGATGACCATTCCCCCGTCGGGGCCGTTTTGTAAATCAGTTTAAAACCCATTCTTTCACATTACATTTCCTGAAGGTGTTAACAAAATCGGAGAGAAGACCTTATAGATGGGTGACCGGTCTGACCCTTTGCATATAGGTCACTCTCGTGGGAATTGCCCTTCCGCCTACAATTTGAACAACGAGAAATAATAGGTTCGGAGTCTTCAACTCGGGGAACAGGGTGGCCTAGACATGAGTATAACAGCGAGTCAAAGTTCTAGTTAGCTTCTCGCTGAATCAATAACGCCAAACTATCTTAAAAACCAAAGTTGCTCAGGAGGTTATGAAACGTCTAGAAATATGAAAAATATCGGAGCAAAAAAATATTTATTTTTACAAAACGAACACAATATTTCCGATTTCTAATATTAGAAATTTATCGGAAGTAAAATTAATGAACAATATATCTTGAGTTCTTCCTCTTCAATTACATAAAAGATATATCATCCCAGAAGTGAAGTGAAAAGAGAAGAAAAATATTATGTAATAAGGCTAGATCAGCTAACATTCATTAATAAGTATTACATAGAAACGAGGGTACAACACGAATGTAGGTATTTTAAGAAGATAAGATATCCTTGTAACACCTATATTCGCGACTCGGATTTTATTTGACTGAATACCTAATAGCATAGTGAAAAAGAAAATTAGTCCATTTAAAAGAGATCGAGTGAGAACACCTTCTATCAGCACCCTTGATCAGGCTTTGTTTATATTTATTTCATAACTTATTATTATGTTTATTGTATATAAAAAAAATTGTGAATAAAGCTTGATCCAATTGTTTATAAAAAATAAAAAAATATTTCAATCATACTGAGCGGCGCATCCTGTAGGTCGAGTTTCTGTGGGGCTTGAGTTTCAGTGTGGTGTGTCTCTTGAATTAATTGAATTAAGACTCGTGTTCCAGTGCGACACCCACTCAATTTTATTGTTACAAAATATAAATTAGAATAAAAATAAAAGAAAGGTGACAATCCACGAACATTAATACTATTGTGCTCTGCAGAAAACTCTTTAACTCTTTTAGTGGCATGGAGATGACAAAAAACTGGATGACAACTTCCTCACTTTGAAAATAAATATATGTTTTCATATTTTTAAAAGAAATCATTTGAATGTTCTAGACTATAATCTACCTAGTTTAAGGGCAAAATTGAATAGACGTTTTTGTAAGACCTCTGTGACGCCAAGTCTTGGATTGCGTACTGTTGAAGATGGGAAAAAACCGATGCAACAATGATTAAAGTTATCGATTTTGTCTAATAACTTCGCCCTAAAAGTCGGCCAGCGTTGCTCAGTTGTGAAAAAAATCTATTCGCACATACATCCAAGTTTTCTCTGTATATTGAACATTTAAAACATACAAACATACATACGTAGGTATGTAGAGCAGCGACACCCGAACTAGCCTCCAATACCTTAACCTAAGAGCACCTGCTTTAAAAACACCTTCAAAATTCTATCGTCTGCCGCTCATGGAGCAGATACAGCCCATTGCGAAACATGGGGAAATAATGCTGATTTCATTCCATTCTGAACGGAAGAAGGCTTTTTTTACTTTTTCTTTGCTCCATCATAATTTTTTGCTAAATTGAACAACTCAAATGCGAATTCACAATTGCATAAAAACGTATCAACTTGCAAAACAGCACACCTTCTCTTTCTACCTGGCTGTAGTAGTATCCTTCCCCGTGAAGTTTCCTGTGTTGCAGAGCTCTGAATTATTGCCTCCTTCCACTTGAGAGAGCAGAAAACGTGTGACTTCATTTACAAAAGTGCTAATTAGTATACACGTTCCAGCAATACAGGCGCTATTGAAACTAGTGCCATGTGAGTGGCAAAATAGAAGTAGTTACTTATGCTAATACCAAGTACTAACTTCTGTAGCGTGTTATTAAATTGGTCCGATTCAAGGTCTTTTTCAAAGTTGCCTCAAGCCTCACTAGATGAATTTTTACCAGAGGCTCATTGGGAGTTGGAAAAATACTAATACGCCTAATCTATATTATTTTCTTCCAAGTTTTGAGATTTTATCTCCAGGCCTAACCCTGTGCTACTGAGCACCAAGTGAATGTTCAGCCTAGGCAAGCGGCTAAGAAACGTCATCTAATAGACACGCGTTAATTTAGTGAATACCACACGTTCCTGTCTAATTATTCTGCTTAGGGGAGAATTTTTTCAAAGTTACTTTTTTAAATTAACGTTATTCTGTTCCACAAAAGCGAACTAAAAGAGTGTTTAGTATTTTAATTTGGTATACCTATTTGGATTTGGGTAGAAGCTAAGGACCGTTTCTTGTAAAATTATTTACTCGTGAACAAGCCTTCAGGGGAATTAAATCATATTTTTTTTATAAAGGATATAGAGCAGCATAGAATTGTAGAATTAAACTAAGAATTGTAAAATTCAACTAAGAATGTAAAAGTAACAAGTAAAAGTTCGCTCTTGTGCTGCTAATATCACAACATTAGCAGCTGATAGTAGAGTTACACTTGAACTTAATATGCAGCAGAAGTCACAAGTCCTTGCAATTTCGAAGTCCTGAATTGTTATACTTTACCATCCCACGAGCTATGGAGGAGAGCGCAGAACTCTATACAAGAAACATACCTGGAACAAACAATAAGAAGAGACGAAAAAAGTTAGTGAAGTCTTTTTAGGGTAGTGCAATCGTATAAGTATTCTTGCAATTTAGAAATACTAAAATAACAGATGTGTCTGATATGTTGTATAGAAATCTAAGATAATGTTTTGTTATAAATTAAGTTACACAGAAATCAAAGAACCCACACTTAAAATAAACTACCTATATCATGATATTTTCTCATAAGTAGCAATTTCTACGAACAGTATTATAAAGGCTTTTGTACTGGAATTGCCTGATACAAATGTATTGGTCCAAATGCAATCAGAACTAGACAACATACATGAAAATGACAGCTGTGGACATGAGGCTATGAATGGGACTCTGGTGGTTTGGATTTGTTCTGTCATCATGTTCAATTTGTTCGTTGACTATTCCAGCAAGCTTGTTGATGTTATTATTTATGAGCTTCGAGTTGCAAGGAGTGGTCAACTGTGGTGAATACATTTGTTCGGATTTGATCCTAGTTCACGTGCTATTTGTATTCAACCTGTGGATCTGATTCCGTAATGGTACTGGCGATGTTTTCGCTGATGTTTCCAAGAGAACAGGTTGAGAGTGAACGTGATTGTGATAACCAAATAGTTCTGCTCACTGGTCTTCTAGCATGTAGCGTGCTCTACTGACTACAGTGTCAGCCTGTCATATGTGAAATCAAAACTAGATCAAAAGAACTTTGTACAACACTGCGACAGGCGGCTTATGATCTTATCGCGTTTGAAACATGAATTCGCCGAAATTACGTGAGATGATAGTATTTATACTATCAAGAAAAACTTGTTTACAATTTACAAGATATATATTTGGATAGGTCTTGTGTAATAAATGGTGCGTCTTTTTTTACATATCGTGAATACGAAACATCTTTCATAGGAATTTTCTAATCTGTCATCTTATGTGACTAGCCTGCTAATTCTACTCATGAATAGAGATAGTTTCCATAGTTTTCAACATAAATTTCAATTTGTTTTAGAACAAAATAAATTCAAAATTGTAAGCATTAAAAGTCCATGTGATTTTGTTCATAAGTACCATAACATGCATAATACTAATTAGGGCTGAATAAAATCCGCTGACTTTCATTCAAGTGGCCAGAGCATCACTCGCCTGTAAGAGTTTTTTTTTTTTTTTTTAATACAATATTATGGAACAAAACTTCTCCAGTTCCAGCTATTTAAACATACAGATAAGGTATTGTGGTTTATCTCATCCTTGTACGATAAGACGTTCTTTATCCTTTGTGTAAAATAGAAGAATACAAAACCTTGATTATTGAAATCAAACATTATACTTGTTTCTGTTGCCCGTCACATCTTGCATGTATGAATGATCACCATTTTATCTATTAAGAATTAATCGTGCTCAATTCCTACGCTTGAGAACGTATAGTATTTGCAAGTTACAAAAAGCTAGCCAGTAGGTGTTTAATAGATAAAAACAAGCACGTACATGGACGAGAGGCATTATTGATGAGAGACTGAGGCAAATGTTGTACCTCGTGTGTACATTGCCCGGGGCAAAGTCACTTCTAAGTACAACTATTATTTTATTTTCCATTTTTTTTCTAATTCAAATAATTACATTGATTTTTATCACTAATTATCGATTAAAAAGAACAAACTCTTTCCGTGCAGCTTGTGCCCAAGACACGGCACACTACTTCTTCTCAAGTTCAGAGAGATGCAAAGATGCATGTAACTTGCACCTTGTACCTACGAGTTTACATTGAAATTTTAAATTTGTATGAGGTTTGAAGCTATAAGTGCCATGTAAGAGTTTTTCTAGTTGTGTTTTAGGTGTCAAAGAACAATAATTCAAAATCTTGAGGAGTGTAAGTTTTTGGTAAATACCTAAAGTAAATTGTACTCAATGCGACAGATGAGAGGACCATACTCTGATTTTACACTTGCTCCAACTCGTAAATGATTTTAGTATTCATCGATATAGGTAGAAAAATTATTAAACTAGGTATGTTCAAATTATCAACAGATTCAGAAGTCCGCTTCTGCAAGAGTGTGCCGAGAGAGCACTACCTAAACAATGAGCCGTGCATAGCTTGGCTTCCTTATACGATTCTGCACAAGAAGTTCTTCAAGTCAAGATACAATACATATAAGATGCTCCCTGTTTTATCTTCTACTGTGGCAGCATCATAAATATCAGAGGAATAAATACTACCTCAGTCTTCAGATATATAGTGATACAGAAATAAATAGATTGGTTATCCTTTATCTACCAAACGTCCTTGACAAAACGGCCAACTTGAAAAAAAAAACCTCTTCCTTCACAATAATTTAAGTAATGATTTTCAAACATTCGAATGGAAGTAACAGTTCTCGAGTTGATTTTCTAATTGCTCTTTGGCTCATCTGAACAAGGTGGATAGCATTGGGTTCCATGCCAGATTGGCTTTGGGCAATATTAATCACATCCTTACACTTTGAAAGAGTTTAGCGTTATCAACTTCGCATCGGGTCTCTGAAGACCTGAGGCTCTTGACGTTTCCAGTTTACTAAAAGCTGTAGTCTCCTTCAGTCAATAAAATGTTGAGATTCGAGTTCTGAACTCTGCTCAGCTCGCATCCTGGGAGTTCCAATGGGGCGTCGGATACGTCAGCCAACCATTTGAAAATAGTCTGGACAATACCCAGAAGTAACTTTCAACAAAGTAACTCTTACGTACCCTCCTCTCACCACTCTCTCTTCCTTGTTTCAGTCTAATAATTTCCACAAAAAAAAAAGAAAAAAAATTTGGCAAATCATTTATAAATAAAGTAATTCTGACTTCCACAAAAATAATCCTGACTTCTCACGAAGGACTTTTCTCAGGAATTATCCTGCCATTCAATTACTATGCATAATATGTAGGTGTTACTCGTTCTGATAAATTACTTTTACTTCTCCTTTTACAAATAAATCTCCATCATGAAGCCTAATAATAATGAGCAAGTAACAAATTATAAAGTCTCAAATCAACGTAATGAATGGATTCCATACGAGAGACTTGGGAACCTGGACCTTGCTACAATTTTATAACCAATATAAAAACTCAATAAAATTATAGCATTAAGCTAAGCACACAAGTTCCTAGCTGTGAATAATATTGGTTATGATTTATTAATCGGCTACTACCAGTTGCTATTAATTTATTACATTTATTGAACATTATAATCAATACGGTTAATTAATACATCATGGATATGGTTGTACGTTACACGGACTAGAATCTGGATTGACTTTACATGAGATTCTCTTATTTGGACTGAGGACTTGAATAGAAGTCTTTTTAAGAAGTGAATATATGTGATCTTTCAGGAACTGTGCACAACACTAATCCCCAACAGTTAGTTTATTAACATTAAACATGACATTGGATTAGTTTAGTTTTTAGGGGATCTGATATACATCTAAACTTAATTATTTTATCTACATAATTGTTTGTCTTCTCTTCGAGCTTTTGCTCGAAGTAAAAGCCAAAGGTCTGAAGGAAAAGGTAGAAGTAAAAGCATTTGCTCTTTTTCGTATTCATAACAATTTGCTTTTACTCGTGAGCATTTGCTGTTGCTCACAAGCCATGTTGGGTCCATGTTCTTAAAGTTGGAGGAGCTATTAATAAAAAGAAAAGGTAAGCTTTATGAAAATCCAAGTACCATTTACTTTCAACTCTTTTGCTCGAATTTTTTCATGGATATCGACTGAAGCAATTACTTAAAATTTCGGAAATAAAAACTTATGCTTCTTTTTATGAATACGGCCCAATATTTGAAAATATATATTCCATATTATAACATATGGACGGGCCGGCTATGCAGTTTGTGATATCAGTGTGATGGAGGCTACGCTGAGGGGTGGTAATGTTAAAGTTATTTTAACTAGTAAGTTTAATTTATTGTGTCAATCATAAAATTAATAGAACATTTTATTAGAAGAATACCAATTTTTTTTAGGTACCTAACACATAACAAAGGCTAACTTATCATCTGCCATGACATTTTATTAGTTAGATTATTGAAGTTTTCATTTTGTGGTCATGCAGCTCTCACGTGTATCTATCCAACCCTACTTATCATCTAAATAGTAAATATCAACATTAGACCTCTGAAATCGTCTCATAAAACTCAGTGGGCAGGTTATGTATGTGACAAACTTCTCTTTTACTTTTTAGTATTCAATATTATTTTAATGTCATCATCTCCAGTGCTTCAGGCACTCAATGCTATGCAACCTGCAGCACGATCAGAAAGTACAGGGACAGTTTTCTTTTGGTTTTAGAAAATGCTGGGTTCGTTGAAAAATAAGCTGGCAAAAGTTATATGCATTTGAAAAAACACAAATTGAAAAGAAAAATAGAAAATATATCTGCCTGTAATTAAAGGAGATATCCGACCTCCCTAATAATGTTGTAATTACATTGAAAATAAATGATATTTTGAAGTAACTTTTTATATAATATAGATTATTGGTAGTGGTGGATTGATCTTTGGCTACCTATGTTATAGACATAACTTACTGTAAGAATTTGGTGACGTTTAACCGTTTAATACACGAAAATATCAAAACAAATTTGATGTTCTAAAATCTAGCTCAACACTATTAGTAGATTTAGTTGAATTTGTGTAAAGTGGAGAGTCTTAGGTAATTCTTATAAAATCCCATTAAAACAACTCTGTTAGAGAGTGAAACTTTTCCTGTACAGGTCAAACATGAGTTCTGATCTTAGATCAGTGATTTCTCGCCAGTCCGAAGCAACAGATGTCGGAACTATCACTCTGAGAATGAAATCTCAAGAAATCATTTGACTGGATTCGAAACCAAAACAGGATTTCTGGCTGCCGGAGGCAGTTCTGAAAACGTAGGCTGTCCCCATACTTCCTGAGCAACCTATGTTTTCTGCATTAATTAAATGCTAAATTAATCCATTTATATGTAGACAGATTCGGGCGATCTGACGTGAATACATTTAACTTGGAATGGAAGTGTGATGGTCAAATCAATGCTGTTGGTTCCATAGAGTTTATGAATCACGACTCCACGAGTCTCGCCTCCTAAATACGATTTTCATGCTCTAAGAATCGTGGGCTCATTTTAGAGAGAAATTCGACAGTATATGTATTGTATACTTGCGTGCGTCATAGGAAAATGTTACATGTCATATATAATTATGTATTTCATTAATATGAAAATTAAAAACAATACTTTACGTTGATTCTGAAGCAAACTCCAAACTACGCGGTAGGGCCATTCGCTCTCAGCAAGTATAATACCTATAATAATATTAATTAATCAAAAATCCAATAAGTGTTCATTTATTTTTCATTACAGAGTCTGCCTGCGGTAAATTGAACTTGGTACCTACTGATTATCGTTTTTTTTTAAAGTAGTTGTGCCCCGGAACGGCTTTCGCATTACTTCAGGGCACTTTACCTTTACATCCATGCAATTCTGGAAACGGAAAAACTCGGTCAGAATTTTCCGCTCAACCTGGATTCGAACCGCAACCTCCGGGCAGCAACCAATGCTTTAACACGAGCACGGAGTCGGGTACCTGATATCCTAATAATAACATTTAATGCTGTGTATTTATCAAGTTAATATTTAGGTATAAATTCAACTGCCAAAGGTGTGCGTTATTCTACTTGGCAACAAAGTGGTGGGTACAAGACCTTCGTGTACCTACAGAAAAGTTGACAACGGACTACACCAAAAACATATGAGTTTCGCTTCAATACTTCTACATGGTACTGATGTTACATCTCAACATGTTCTCTTGTTTCATTCCAATAGTAACAGCTAATTAGTAAGAGAGGTTTTGAAGAGTGTGAAAGAACAAAGTTGAACTCCCATTACCTATTCCTAAGTCAAAATTTTGTAATTTTATAATAATTAGGACTCACTCATGATATGAACACACGAATCAAACAGGACATGCTTATCAAATCTTACTAGTATATCCGCCGTAAAATAATCGATGGCGCTTTCTCCTGCTCACGTGGTCTTGATAAAAGTTTCGAGCGATAGTAAGACTCTCAATAAACAATACATATAATATATAATATGTATAATAATATGTACGAGTATGTACAGTACATGTGCATTGTGCAATATGATAGTAAATTATAATACCTGTATACCTACATAGGTAACAATAATAAGTTTGACAATGTACGAGGTTTATTTAATGTAAAATCTGAGCTCAACAATGCTAGAAAGATGACTCTTTCAATGAGCTTGAGTCTGATTTAGTATTGTAAATAGCTAAGTTTTGGAGTAAGCCTATTAGGACACAAAATATTATTTTAAAAAACCAATGAGCTATATTGTGACTAATTGTTTCTATGAGCGATGGCAAATAAAGATACTAGATAGTAGTTACGCGAAACTTCTTGAAAAACCAGCATCCGTTTTCAGGGCTTCCAATCGGTAACTCAGGAAATAGTTCTGGTTATTCTACTGCAAAGAGACCATGTCATTGTATTGAATATTGTACAATGTTTTGTTATTCATAAGACGGGTGAGAATTGGTCTAGGTATAAAAGGCAAATGCCTCTCAGTTTTCATCTTACAATGTCCCCCTTTATAGACGCCTATGTAACTCATATCAGTTTAATATCTAAACCAAACAAATCATACCCCGATCATGTTAGAATCACAATCATAGAATTTATTTTAAAAAATCACTTGGACTATTCAGAGCTCCTCTAGATAAGTGCGGCATTCATACTGCCTGGGGACTTGGACTACTAGATTCGAAATGTGGTCTGAAATGAGAAATGTTAGGGGTATTCAAACCACTGCGGTTAATTTTGTAAATGTTTATGGTGCGAGGTAGATTGTTCCACTGTCCACAGATATCTAATTTTGGTTCAGTATAACATGCTACTGGGTATGTTCTTGAAGTTGAAACTGAAACATTCACTCAAAATTACCCATTGAGCGAATTCTAGCAGTAGAACTGCAGCAATTCATTCATACATAGTTATAACAATAAGGTTACAGGTAGAAGGGTGAATGACAATGACATTCAAGATGTACCACGGCGTGTTGAAATAAAAACTTTCCTTAGAGTTGTGTTATTATAAAATTAGTTTAGGTTTTCGGTCTCAGGGACATGATGAACTTTCTGGAAAGTAACTAAAAATGTAGATTTATTTAAAAAAATCTACAATGACTGTATGACAGAGGTGTAGGCACCACTGCTAGAGGCGAGCCGATGAAAACTGAAGCAGAGCAATTTTTTAGCTGTCTCAGAAATCACCATAAATAGAAATTGAAACAAACTGGAATTAAAATTAAATCGAATGTCTTGTCGTTTTCTGCTGATCTAGTAGAAACTTTATTTTAATCTGAATAATTCTGAAGTATGAAGGCATGAGCAAGAGCGTTTAGCTGGGAGCTCCTGTTTAATGAACGCGTGCGCGCGCCAGCATAGAACAACCTTGATACTAGCTGGCGCCCAACCTATAGCCGGGGGCCGGACGACCTACTGCCTCATGGAGTGAAATTATCAAACTAATTATTATTTCTAACTTACTACTACCTCACTTGTAACGTCAGACGGTGCGCTAAACGTGGAGAGTTTTCTACAACTTGAAGACAACATACCAGAAGCAGAAATAATAAACACCATCAGTCCATGTGAAGTTCATTTGTCAAAGAGTATCAGGTTCCTCATCAACAACATTCGACACATAACAAGAATACCTCCCGCGTTCACAACGTTTTTGAATTCTTTCAGATGTATAAAATCCATCATAATAATTATGTATCAAAATTCGCCATTTTATTACAGTGAAAATGAGGAGCACCTCTGGTTAAAACTAAAGTCTACAACTTCATAAATCTCAAATTTCAAACACAAGTGTAGAATGAAGTAGCATTATATTCTAAATCTGAGTAGATATTTCTTGCTTTGAAGTTACCTTGCAAGAAATCAAAGTTTCGTCAAAGCTCATTGCCTAGTATGGACAAATAGAATAATTACCCCCGCAGGTGAGCCTACAAGAGAGAATTGCAACAGAGTTTTCTTCCATCAGAACTGAGAACTGATTGCCCTGTGGGTGACCTTATCCATACTAAACTTTACTTGACTCTGACCACACATACTTCTTGTGCACTCTAGCGTTGTGGCTCTTCCATAAATTTCTTTCATAATAATCACTAATTCAAGACTCTAGGTTTTATGACCGATGGCATAAACTTCATAGAGAAAAAAATACCATATATGTATCTAGCGAAGAATGACCGCAATGCATATGATGTAATGGTCAGCCAGCAGTGGCTATTGGAGAAAGTCTCCACTCAAATTCAAGATGTGATCAAATGAGGCTTCTGCCCTGGGGCGGCAAATAACCGGGAACCTCTGGAGGGCAGCTTCGTGTTTCTTCTAGAAATATGATCCATGAAGCCAGCAGATATTAAATCAATGCCTTGGATCGTGATGAGATTCTGACTTGTGTGGCTAGGCAACGAGCATGTAGATAGGTTTACCTATAAATTGTAAATGGAGACATTCATGTTCTCGAGAGGCTCAGGTAATTATTTGCAAAGCTCTCTGGTGTTCCTGAAATATATAGCCATGTCGATGAGTAAACTTTTAGGACACAAGAAAATACTTTTCAACTTGAAAATTACGCTTAAGCATCAGAAAATCTTTAAGTTTACAAAAGAAATAAGTTCAAAATGAGAAAAGATATCCTAATTATGTAGAATTAAGCCTATCAAATACGAGTTTACTCGGTGGATAAACAGTACCTATGCAATCAGGAATATTCTTAGATATGCTCAGTGAATGTATTAATTAATAGGAGAAAGGAGCTTCCTTGGCATATCTTACTCTTACAGCAGGAGCATGATACCAGGATTAGTAGAATGTAAATTGTAAATGAAGGAGGTATGGAAAGTGATTGCGAATGCAGAGCACGCAATGTTAGACGGAACTTCCGCTGGAAAAAGGATGTGTCTGTGGCTTCGGGCAGTGGCATGCATGAAATCCATGTGAGATTAGCAGCTGAACTTACTGAATATGATGGGTGCTCTGAATACATTGTGGGTTTCTTTTGAAGATTTCTAAGTTAGTTTACTGGAATATTTCTTCTGAAAATATATCTATGTTCCTTCAGATACTCATTATTCAAACCGTGTTGGTTTTTTAATTCAATTTACTGTGGGAACTTGTTTAAAATTTCTATATAGATCTAGCTTGAAGAATTAGATTAGATAAATGATTCGTTATTGATCAGGCACCTAGACATAATTCGATGTTGATTCAGTTAGAATTAATTTTATTAATCCCTATTACACATGGTACATTTAGAAAGATCAAAGTTTGAATCTCTCAGTTTGGTTGATTTGAATTGTGTTCATCGTTATATCTTTTCCTCTTATACTTTCGGACCAAGACATAATATAATTTAACTTTTTAACAAGATATTTGTTTGCCGGTTTGCTTTACATACAACGAAGAAAATACCAACAATTCCAAAATATGGTCGTCTATTAATGTTTTATGAACAAAATTATGCTGCTTTTTTAAACAGGGGTTGCTTTTTTAAACAGTGTGAAGAAAAGTTTCATTAGAAAGAGGCAGGATATACCTTGTTGAGTTACCTACATAAACCTACATTTTTTCTGACAGTTCATCTGAGTTCAATAATACCTGTTTTATTACCTAATGCTTTCTTTTTAATCACTATAGAATAAAACACGAGTACTACGAGTAGTGAACTCGTTGTAGTAGATAATTAATTACACGTTATAACTTTATACACACTTCAACTTGCTGCACCAAGGCCTTTGATTAGATACCTACTTGCTCTATTTCAGCACTTGAATTAACAACAAATAAATCTAGCGCAAGGAAAATAAAATATTTCTTACTTAAATACATTTATCCATATTATAATCTGTTTATAATTAAATATGGACATGCTTTCAATTGGAAATGTAATCTTACATTCACCTGCCATTTATTTTAATATAATAATTATACATGTCAGTTTATATACATCTCGCGTATGTTGATTGAAAAAAAAGTAAGCAGCGGTCAACTTAATTATTATCATTATTTTAAGGAAATACGTAAGATAAGCAATTTCTGCTGTATTTTTTTTTTTTTTTTTTTTCTTCTTCTCTTTTTTTTCTTTGTAGATAGTAGATACACATCATGCTGAACTCAACCACTGTATTCACATCTCTGTGTTACGCTTGGCATAGTAGAGGTGGCAAAGTAGTTGATACTACCACTGTGCAGATTTGTGATGGTAAATTTGATGAGCATAAACACTATACAGGGTCAGACCTAAAGAGACAGATTTTTGAAAAAGACATAGTACAGTTAAACCTGGATATAAGAGAACTCAAGGATCATTTTTTTTTTTTTTTTTTTTTTTTCTCTCTCTCTCTAATGCTCTGGGTCCACACAGGTGCAACATGCAACATGAATTCACTCTGTGGACGGCTTCTGAACACGAACATGAATTTTCAAAAATTATCCATGAGGATGTCGGTTTTCTACAAAACATCTTTGATTTTTGTTGCTACTATGTTGCACGTGTGTGGACGGCACTACTGAATTAACACAGAATGGATCACTGACAAACACGAACTGCATACGTTGCTCAAACAGTGTTCCAATTATCACACGAATGTTGCAGCAGCGTGTTGCATGTTGCACCTGTGTGGACCCAGCATTACATCCAAGTTTCTGTTCTATAGCTCTTTAGAACAGAAACTCCAGTGGAACCAGGAAATTCTCTAATATAATTATCAGGTTTCTCTTAAATCCAGGTTCGACAGTATAAAAGAATGGAGATGAAGCAGGTCTGGTGCTGTGCTAATAAGTTGACTGAAAGCGCCTGTGTTGGCTTTACCTTACATTAGTTAAATCTGACTCTACATTTCGAGCATCAAATTTTAATGCTACAACTTGAAGTAAAAGCGACTTGTATTTCCAATTTCTAATTAAACATGTAATTTCTCTGAGCTCACTTCTGAGAAAGAACTTAGGTACCTACCTGCAGTTCACAACATATCAAACCCATACGAATGTAAAATCAGTACAAAACAAGGCTTGAGAAATTTCAATAATGTGTAATTATTATGCACTTATTCAATTTCATATAATTAATCAACCCGGTCTAAAACAAGTGAACGCTGATCTTTAAATCGGTTAACAGTTAAGAGAGTTTATTGCGATTATTAAATCCAATTTAAGTAGCAGCTATCAAAGTTAATGAAACGGAATGCTACATACCGAAACATGTGTACCAATACTAGGTACCTCTATGCATAATATGTTCCGAATGAATAGATACCAGAACGTCAGATTGAACAGTTAGTAGTTACTGTAACTGAATTCCTGCATTTTACGATCAACATAATCCAGAATGTTGAAGTAGCGGGAAAAAGGGACAAGTGCGTACTTGTAACAACAGCACTCAATGCTTGGGATCAGAGGCAACATGCAGGTCCTACTAACACGGTGTATGGAACTTTTGGGCCAGGGAGATTAAAGATTCCATCATCACCGTCCGAATCTGAATATGCATAATATTATTGATTTAGCTCTATAGCAGGCAGGGGTAGAAAATAATAAATATTACAACTTTACTGTTACCAGATAAGGTTTTTATTTGGGGAGAGGCTCCTGTTTTTGACTTGTTGGTGTTATGCTTTGTGTATTCTGTATCTTGTTGATTCAGCTTTGAGAACACCACCATCCCAATTTAGATAGATTAGATTAGATTATGCACATGAGATTTTACTAGAATCTATTATTAGTAGACAAATTTAATGAAGTTTTATTTACAATATGGTATAGAGTGTATAGACTGTATAAGTGTATACTATAAAGTGTAGGTCTGTACATAGGTACATTCACAAAAACAAAGTTAAATTATGAAACAAAACTTGATCAAAGGCGGTGGTAATACCTAGGGCGTTCTCTTCCAATGCCGTAGGCATTATATTTTTGAAAATTGTATTATTATATTTGATACAATATGAGAAAATCTAAAACATTTTCTCAAATTTCCTCATCAAGCTAAAGGATATTTGAAGTATTCGAAGTAGATACATGCTTTGCTTAATTATATAGTTGTACAAATGTCCATGTTGTAGATACATAGCCATGACTAGTCACTGTCTCCATAATACTTCTCTCGACGTCCTGTCCTATAATAAATAACATACGACAGTAAACATAATAGCTAATCATCATGATGTCATTGAGAGGATAAAACTTCTCATTTTTTTGCAATGCCTAACCCTTAGTAATATGAGACCGTTCCGCCAAAGGGGTTACCATTCTAATTAGTATCATTACTCACTTGGCTACTGTCCTACTTCACTAATTCTGTCCAATATGTACAGAAATACTACAAAATTATTGTGCATTGTAATCTGACTGGTGAGCTCCATACCTCTAATGGACACATGGACAGTATGGAGGACATCCATCAGACGAGTGCCGTACAATATAAAATAAAACATAACTTCTTGTCATTATCGTTATAGGTACCTTTAATTGCACGCTGAAACAACACAAACTGTAGGTGTGATGCAAAACAATGCGCCAAGTAAGAACACCTACTGTGAGGCAAGTTCACCAAAAAGACTCACTTTCAGGAGTTCATTTGCAAATCAGGAATTTTTAACAGCAAAGAAAATATGTAGTTTAACACTTTCACCGCCAACTGTATTTTCGACTATTTTCATTCATAGGCCAGGCGTGATTTTGATGTGGTGATACTTCAAAGTACCACTGGCTGGGGAAGAGATTTTGACAAAAATTTGACATGTTCTTGGATACTGCTAGGCCAGAGCAACACATTCCTCATGTTAAACATATAGAAAGTACTCACAAGTATCACCAGCGTCTTATAGAAGACTCTGTGGGTGATACATTGAAGTATCACCATGTTCATACTAGCGCAGAGCCAGGTGATACTTCATGTATCACCTGGCGCTGAAAGTGTTTAAAGGAGCATGGGACACTATTTTTGAAGTTCAAGGAGTCAAAATCTCCCATTCAGAATACTTCTATTAACGGAAACAGATTGAGTAAAACAAAAATTAGGATTCATTGAAACAAAATAAGAAAAATTGAAATCAAATTGCTTTTACCTGATACTAAGCTTGCTACTCAAATCATACATGCTGTCATTACTTGGCCCTCCACAGAACTTCTGCTGAGAAGTAAGTAGGTACTTTGTTTCTATACATAGAAGGAAAGTCATTTGTTATGGAACTAATTAGTACACTCGGACACAAGTTGTCTTAGTGTGAGTCAAAGAATGTTTGCGATGTCTTCTCAAGCAGACATAATAAATTCTAATAATGTCATCCACACATTATGAGTTATTGCTTATTGGTAAACTGGTCCATAAGATGCTTGCGTTCAAATTGATATCCCATCGATTCAAGTTCTGCAACTCTTTAAGGTCAGTATTTTTCTCATTTTATGCATTAATATAATGTATCATTAGGACACAGGTTTTATTTGAATAAAACCATCTCGCTAGCGAAGATTGAGCAGCTGTCAACATGTTTGAAATTGATAATACAGTGCCTCTAAAAATTGCAGCTCTTCGAATAACAAACAGAGGCAGAGGTATTACTGAAAGCTCCTTAACGCCATAGTACTTCATAAAAATCTGAATAAATCATTGGCTCTCAATTCACAAAAAAGCATGGTTTCAGCACTTGCAGCCAATAAAATCATAGAAATAATTGATTTTTTCGGCTTAACGTCTCTGTCACATTGATAGGTCATTCAAAACCAGGTCGGGGGGTTTTACCCTCAATTGTTGGGCTGGGAAATCTGGGAATACCCAACATCAGGTAGGTTCGAATTTGAATGGTCACCAACCTGTCCTAGTCCTAACCTCGTTACACTTTGCCTCACTTCAATCACAGAACGAGAACAGAACTGTTGTTTTCAACTTGCCATCGATGCTGGCTTAATTGTTTCTTAAAAATACTTAACCGCCGTTTTGTTCGTGAATTAATTTATTAATTACCTACACTTCTTAATTAATTAAATTAAGAAATCAAATCGAATTGAGAAAAAAAAAAATGAAAAATCAACCACCGACTGGATTTAAGCAGAAAAAATCGAAGTCAGGTAAAAAAGAAATGGACAGATCAAGCCAATCTGACTGAATTAATACATTTTCTATCCTAATAGTGCCTTGTAATCCTCGTTTGAGATCACTAGGGTCAGTAGAACAGTTTTTCAATTTAGAAAGTTAGTTCATCTTTGCATGTTTAATGTTTTACAAACAATCTATTTTCAAGTGTAGAATGAGGAAATTTACTCATAATAAACAACATGTTAAAACGTGTACACGGGTATTTCGATGAGAAATGAAGATGAGCTACAATTAAGGTAGATGTACTCCAACATGTTCTCGCGGCAACATTGTTGGCTATATTAAATAATTAACATTGCATGAGAACTTCTCGTAATAACCTTAATACCAGACTTTTTTTTCAATTAAACAAACATAGATAGGTAATTACCAAGGTACAGGGTTAGTGTTCAGGCAAATCTTGAGAGAATACTATACTAGAGAGTATCCAGACTATCTAGGTATAACAATTACAATCAATTTGGTGAACTAATTTCTTCTTCTACTCGTTTAGAAGCTACTCTTCTCCACATGCAAAGGTTTAGACCATAATCTATACTGTCTTATGGTATAAACACTGTAAATGTAAACCAACCTCCACAGTCCAATGGTTGAGACTACACAAAATTCTGTATAATCTCCTAAGTAAAGAACAAGAAGTAGTGATGCAAGGCGTTAGTTAGGCTGTGTACTATTCTTCAATTAATAAAATTAAATGAAATTCTGAAACCAAGTAATGTAAATTAGTAAAGTACTATTAGGGAAAGCGGGCTCACCTAGTGGGAATACCAGCAGAAACATTTTTGCCACCCAATAAATTCAAGGGCCAAGGACTCTGAGTATTACAGTCCTCTCTTTAAATAAATGTTCATTAAAAAAATGAATTTATCTTACAAGTATGATAAGCAAGCGATGGCCTCTCCATACCCGACGTTACTTAACTTCAATGTCAGGAACTAGTTGTATAAAAAAAAACATCTTCTTTTTTAGTATAATAATGTTTTTGTTTCATTGGTTCTCTATTTCCTCGTCCACTCTACGTTATTTATTATTATTATTTTTTTTTAATTGACATTGGAGCAAAAAATAGTTTTTTTTTTTTCAAAAACGAACACAATTCTTTCGATTTCTAATATTAGAAATTTTAGAAAGTAATACTTTTGAAAGTAGGAGTACACTCTTTTTTCCAGACCCTGTTTATAGTGTTTATGTCAAGGCTTGATTGTGTAATTGAAATCGGACGTCGGATGAACAAGTGCATGGGGATATGTATCCAGGGTACTCCGAGAGGCAATGAAATACATCTGCATTAGAATCTAATCAGAAAAAGGATGGTCCGTGGCGAAATTAAGATATAAAACAGACTGATATATTCAGGTGAGTGCTTATCTCGGGAACTTAAACCGCGACAGAAAATGCTACTTTAAGATCAAACTTACATACATTGCACATTACCTACATCTACAGTCATAGTAGCTATACTAAGTATGTAAGAAGATCAAAAACTATTTGAAATCTACAGGAAATGAGAACTTTTTAATTATAATGAGATGCATAAAGATTGCCTCAGGAAGGTCATTTCTATGCAAGTAATGCAACTAAGTGGTTAATATAATACGTTGAGCTGCTTAATTAGAAGATAATTTTAAATACCTATTTAGAATTATTAATTCGTAAAACGATAATAAAGTAATAGAGGTATATCTCTGTTTGTTTTCATTTTATTTTAAATCTTATCTGAAATAAAAGATATATCTATAGGACACTAAGTCCTATAGAGATAAAAGACGAAACGTAATACTACAATCCAAACTCTTTGTATAGGAAACATAGTAAACAACAGTATATGAAATTACATACATCAAATTGATTCTTGGAAACAACATTGAAAGACGTAAGACATAAAGACATAGACATAGTTTTTCTATGATTAGCTAGTACAAATATGTTGGTCTATTACTGTATCATTATATTAATCGAAAAAAGTTTAACTTTTATTCCCGCTTGTTTTTTCTCCTTGGCTCCGGGCAGTACGTTGTCAGCAAGCTCACCAATTAGACTGGATTCGATTTGTTTATTCTACGTTTTCATATGCGGTTTATCAATTTATATTTGAACAATATCAATTATTCCACTAATACTTATAATGTATTTGTGTTGGACTCATTCATATTATATATCATAATTCAATTCCGACATGAATACGCATCGTGTAGGTATAAATGGAAGATTTGGTTGCAGAATCGCTCATGGCTCTCTCTCTCTCTTTCTTTCTGTATTCCTTGACTTATTGGTCCTAAAAATAAAAAAAGTCCTACTGGTAGTTATAACTTAAGAAAAACTGACTTCTATGATAATAATTGAATATAGGTACCACCTATCAAAGGTGATTCTGAAATAAAATAAATCTGAAATTGAACATTTTTTTTTTATTATTATTATTACTTGTGAAAGGAAAAATGTCTGTAGAGGCAAAATATTTGACAAGAATATTTCACTTTTAAGAATTTAATTTGTATAGTTTCAAAAAGACAAGACTAAAACAAAACCTCGTTGAAAAACGTATTCGATTCGTAGTGTGTTAGTGGAGACGCCTGAGGCACCAATTTATTAAATACCATCATTAGGTAAAGATGAATAATCAAGCTCGCCGGGAGGCGAGCGCTCGTCAAGTAGCGCCAGCCACCCGGCCTATATTAACACGAAACAGAGTTTATATGTATTTTGTTTTATTGTTTTCGCCCACTTAACGCTAATTTTTATCAATTTTTATTTCAAATTCGTAATGAGACGCAAAAATAGATTGTGTTTCACGAAAGCGCGAGTTTCCTACGTACAGTTAAAGTCGTTTACTGGCCACGCCGAAAATCTTGAATTTCATGAAATTATTCATACGGGTTTTTTTTTTTTTTTTTTTTTTTTCAGACCAATTTTCTGTCAAGGGTACAGCAACGTGTGCTTATCGTGGAAAGACGTGAGATACGTTTTTGAAAAGGGAATTTTCATCTCTGCATACCTTTTATAGTTTCAAGTATTTATTTTTTATAGGATAGGAGATATAGCCTTCTAAAATAAAACGGGAAAGTTGCACAGAGCCGCCCCTGGTTATCTTGGAGCTGCGATTGTGGTATTTTTCGAAAGGCCTTATCATAGGAAAAAATATAAAAATATAACTAAAGTATTACACTGGACCAAACTTGAGTTATACCCTTTGAAAGGAATACTTATTATGGAGCCCAGAGCCGTCTATTATTATCCTAGAGTTGTATTTCTGGTGTTTTTAGAAAGGTCTAGTCAAAGGGAATGAGATCACTTAATTTCAGATGGTTGAAACAAGTAGAAAAGTATTTAAAGCCATCTAAAGGAATATCTAAAATGAACCCTGGAGCCACGCCTATTTATCCCAAGTTGATGACTGAAGGTTCTTTCTAAAGGTCTAATTACGCAAAAATATACTACGATGTAAATAAAATGTTAGAAAAATCAGCGACAGTGTGAGACATAAAAATAAAAAAAACTGAAATAAGATTTATGAGAGTAACAAAAAATCTTCGCCTCACATAGAACTTAAAATATGGGTGATATTCAAACATCATTGCTTCATCCAAGCTGCCAGCAGACTGAGTTATCATTTTGAGAATAATAACGTTTTATAACTTCATTCAGAGATTTCTACATCAAGAGGTAAACTAGGTCTATACAGTATGTTTCAGAAAAGGTGGCCACCCCCTCGTAACTTTTGAACGCGACGGAATTTTTCAATTCTGTAAAGTCCTAGGTATAGGAAGTGCCCTATGGCCCATCCTGTGGTCATATTTATTTTTGGCCCCGGTCGGCCCTTCCGGCTTTTAGGCCATATTTTTTCATTTTTCTCGCGAATTTTAAATGGAATGCTATATTTTTTATTACTGTTAATTAAAGTCCAAGTTAGGCTGAGTATAATGAGCTTTTAAAATTTTCAAAAAACTTATCAGGGGCGAGCTAGTAGGGTGCAAGTTTCAAAACTGTTACACCCGGTATTTCAGCGTTAGTTAGATTTTTTAGTACTTTTTTTATGTTCATAGGTTCAAAATATTGTTTTACACCATATGAAATCAAAAAAATATTCTTGTTTACTTCTAATCAGGGTCATAGTAAGGTTTTTGTAAAAGTACTTTTTTTCTCACGTCAATTTTTCCATTAATTAATGGTGTTCTCGAAATTGGCATTTTTAGAGGTGAAAGTCTGCAGTGACATATGTTTTTTATGCTTGAAATCGAAAGAAAACTTAACGGAGAAGCGATTAAGATCATAAAAAAAGCCATTTAACCTGCTAGTTTTTTCACGTCAGTGTCCGGTAAAGTGGGTGAATTTCGTATTGGATTTTTTGTTGTTGTTGAGGAAACACAATTGACATAGAGAATAAATAATACCTAATAAGGGAATAATACTTCAATTAACATAACTAAATGCGAAATTAAATTAAGATTATTTCTTCTAAATCAGTGCCGGATAATTTTTTTTTTTTTCTCTCTCTCTCTTTTTTTCACTTGTATCAAAAAGTTGTATCAAAAATAATTATCGGATTATGTTGCTTCTAAAGTCGGCCTAGGGGTCCCCTCCTGAGACAATTTTAGTTGGTAAGTTGGTAAAATCTGTAGAAAACACATTGTCAATAATTCTGGAGTCAGTCCGATGGTGCTTTGAATGCAACGATTCTTGTAGGATCACCGAAGTTAAGCAATGTCCAGTGAGGAGAAGACTTCGTGATGCTGGCATTCCGGCCTAACCCAGGCTAGGTGAGATAAATGTGTCTAGGAGGTTGGTGAGTTTCTTGCGAATGGAGGGTAACACCCCCGTTATGATATGACCATGCAGTTGAAACGCGATATTAAACCCAAATTAAAAAAAAAAAATCATACTGGTGTTGCTAGTAATGAATACCAGGTCTCTAAATAAAAATCTAATTATCTCGAAATTTAAGAGAAAAAAATACCAGGTCAAGTACCAAACTCTTGAGGGTGAAAATTAAACCAATTCAATTATTTTAAAGAGGAGAAGAGAGAGAGAGAAAAAAAAATATCCGGCACTGATTTAGAAGAAATAATCTTCATTTAATTTTGCATTTAGTTATGTTAATTGAAGTATTATTCCCTTATTAGGTATTATTTATTTTCTATGCCAATTGTGTTTCCTCAACAACAAAAAATCCAATACGAAATTCACCCACTTTACTGGACACTGTCGTGAAAAAACTAGCAGGTTAAATGGCTTTTTTTATGATCTTAATCGCTTCTCCGTTAAGTTTTCTTTTGATTTCAAGCATAAAAAACATATGTCACTGCAGACTTTCACCTCTAAAAATGCCAATTTCGAGAACACCATTAATTAATGGAAAAATTGACGTGAGAAAAAAAGTACTTTTACAAAAACCTTACTATGACCCTGATTAGAAGTAAACAAGAATATTTTTTTGATTTCATATGGTGTAAAACAATATTTTGAACCTATGAACATAAAAAAAGTACTAAAAAATCTAATTAACGCTGAAATACCGGGTGTAACAATTTTGAAACTTGCACCCTACTAGCTCCGCCCCTGATAAGGTTTTTGAAAATTTTTAAAAGCTCATTATACTCAGCCTAACTTGGACTTTAATTAACAGTAATAAAAAATATAGCATTCCATTTAAAATTCGCGAGAAAAATGAAAAATATGGCCTAAAAGCCGGAAGGGCCAACCGGGGCCAAAAATAAATATGACCACAGGATGGGCCATAGGGCACTTCCTATACCTAGGACTTTACAGAATTGAAAAATTCCGTCGCGTTCAAAAGTTACGAGGGGGTGGCCACCTTTTCTGAAACATACTGTATTATGAGAAGTGTATAAAATATTGGCCAGTAAGAGGTAAAATATTGATTAATATAGATCAAAACAATGATAAATTATAATAAAATATTATGTATTGAGCAGTCTCTGTGGTCGTCGACTGGTGTAGGTAAACCACAAAGTTTGCAAGGTGACCTGGGTTCGAATCCCGGCTAGGTATATTTTTTTTTTCTCTGTACTTTGGATGTCCGGTTTTCTCGTGAGAGAAAAAAACAGTAGTTGGTAGTTTGAGTCAACCTCCTATGACCGTTTAATTTCGAACGAAGTGAGTATGGTTTAACTCGATCAACATTGATTTGTCACAATCTAATTATTCATCTACCTAAGTATGTATCATTGTAACATGATATAAGTTGCATTTTTTGTACAATCGAGCTGAAATTTTCAGGGTATATTCCATGGATATATGCTTGCTTATTACTTTATAATTATTAAATGTATTATCTGGTATAATGTCTCACTTCTTCTGTTTATACCTACCAACTGATAATGCTGAATTGACACCATGTTTAATAACTCGAAGTTAGGCAAATTTATGGGTCAACATTTCTTAGAGCCATAGTATGAGGCAATTTCGGAACATACAATAATACTCGGCACTTTCATTTCCCTCTTTATTTTACCAAGATCGAATTTCCATCTACCTACCATGTACTTAGGTACATAATTATTATAATTAAAATTGTATTGTAAACAAAACCACTAAACAAAGTTGTCCGTTATTTAACGAGTTCATAACTAATTTTTCAATACAAGGTTAGAACACTAGTTGATTATTAATGAATTATTGTTAATGGATTTTAAGATTAAATAGGTATGTTTTTTTCTTCATTATTACTGGTTGAAGTTCCACAAAAGAAGCACCAATTATCACACCAACCTCATTTTAAAACGATTGTGACCAGTTGATTGTATTTGGTTTTAACGTCCTGATTTGAACTAGTCAGGACGGGGGGTTTTACTCTCCATTCGCTGGGAATCGTTCCAGCTTCCTACATTTAACTCGCCCAGCCTGGGTAGATTCCAGACTCACGTGTTTAGAGGGGAAAAAAATATTAGAAAAGTCTGCAACAACTGGGAATCGAACTAGAAATGTCTGAACTACGGGCAGTAGTTACAACCATTACGCCACGGAGGCTGGCCACTGACAACAGACAGTCTAAATAAAGCATTTATTTTGATCAATGCTTTTGTATTATGAATCGTAAATTACATACATCTCATTCAAAATTTACAAATATGTACCTACATTATAAATATAAATAAAAAAACACTGCTAATTATGGACACAATACTTCCTCGTGATTGTTTCACATTGTAGACACCTGGCAATTTTGATTTTTTCGACTAAATCAGTTGTATCTTCAAAACCGCTTAACCGATTTTCTTCAAATTTGTTTTATATGATAGAATACTATTTTTACTACATTCTAGTTATTTTTAATCACAAATTCATACTTAAATTAAAAAGGTGCAAGCCTTATTTTTAATAAATGTATCTTTTTATTTATTGATTGTGATGATGATAGTAGTAATAATAATAATAATACATTAACATTAATAGTAATTTTAAATAAAAATAAAATCCAGCTTACTAGACTTTTAACCTGGAACATGGAGTTCAAGACTTCATTAAAGGCTAACCGTCAATTTGGTATTTTATTTAGTTTGGTTGTTAGGTGGTATTCTAAAGACAAGACTTTGTCCTCCACAATTAAAATAATTTAGACAAATCTTATTAATATACTTACTATAGATAAGGATAACGTACCCGAAAAGTACAAAAAAAATACCGGGTACATTTAAAAAAGTACCCGCACCGGGTACATAATAAAATTAGGTACCCGTACCCATACCGGGTACAAAATTTTGCTAGGTACCTGTACCCGTACCGGGTACAACACTGGCGACGGTATAACACACTGGATCCGCATACCGTACTGGGTACCGATTTTATGAAATACTCGGTATTACACACTGGGACCGAGTACCGACGTATCGTACGTAGTAGGCGGGTGCCGTTTTTAATAAATACTTGGTATTACACGGCTGGGTTCTATGAAATAATCGGTATTACAATAATACCCAAATACCCATCTCTAGAACTGGGTACAGCAGAGAGATGTACTTCATTATTCCGATATTATCTATGAATAATATTCAGGCTGTCGGTGTCCTAATATTTTTCTTTTTGTCTCGTAGAAACAAGACTTCTATTTGAAACTTCTTTGTCAAACAATTGGACGGTTTAGGGAAATGTACATTATTTAATTCAGGTTATAAAATAGGAGGTGGAGCTTCTAATCTATTGAAACACTTGAAACTAAAACACCCAACAAATTTTGTGAATCGAGATTCGTCTCCTGTAAACATTCTGAATGCAAAATTGTGAGATTTAGTTAGTGTACGGTGCTTTTGTACTTGGTTCTTGAGTGATTACTCGAATCCACTATTCCATTTACATCCGCTCGCAGAATCTCAAAAACCAAGTACAAAAGAACTTCGGTAAATACTCGGTACTTTTATGTAATCGATTACTGAAGTACCGGTTCTATGAAATACTCGGTATCACCCATCTCTAATTATTGCCAACAATACTTAAACGGGGTACTTTTCTGTTAATGAATCTAGCAGTGGGTTTCAAAATTTGAAAAGATCAACAAAATTGCTGAGCACTATCTAGTGCCACTCAATAAGGAATACACCTGTTATCTCAAGATTTCTCCTCTCTCCAGCAAGTACCGTGAAATATTCTTTCAGCATCTTTTCAAAGTTTTTTTTTTCTATCATTTTTTTTCTCCTTGAATTAAAAGATCAACATCCTTAAATTAAAAGTCTTTTTTCTTTTATCTGTTGATTGTTGACCAGTTTTTATTTCATCTATCATATGAAAATCAATTAAATCAAAAAGTAGTGATATCCCCCAAAAAACACTTCGTGTAAAAATAGTCGTCAAGTATTGGAATAATTAAAAAGAACTGATATCAAAAACGTCAATTTTCTATGTTTGAAGGAAATATTTTTCACGTAATAAGTCTCTTGATAATTCAACCAAAATAATAGCCTCACAACAACAATACACCTTTGAGCAAACTTCGATTTGGTATTTTGAGAATTTAACCAAAAAATAGCCACACAACAAAACAATGCTCTTGTAAGAACAATCTTGCATAATTACAGAACCACGTCCTTGACTGCACACTGTTTTGTTCTGAAATTTATGTGAAGTACGTTGCTAACAAAACAGTGTGCAGTAGTCAAGGACGTGGTTCTGTAATTATGCAAGATTGTTCTTACAAGAGCATTGTTTTGTTGTGTGGCTATTTTTTGGTTAAATTCTCAAAATACCAAATCGAAGTTTGCTCAAAGGTGTATTGTTGTTGTGAGGCTATTATTTTGGTTGAATTATCAAGAGACTTATTACGTGAAAAATATTTCCTTCAAACATAGAAAATTGACGTTTTTGATATCAGTTCTTTTTAATTATTCCAATACTTGACGACTATTTTTACACGAAGTGTTTTTTGGGGGATTTTATTAACATCCTACATAGTAAAGTTACCGAAATAATACCTGGGTGTTAACATGGCTCTCGTGTACCTACCGCTTGAGATTAAAAATTAAAACAATGATTGCTTAGTGATAAAGTTGCAGTCATTCACCGCGCATCGGTTTGATTCTCTTAAGAGTATTCACTCACAGTCAAAGAATGTTCAGAAGTCTGAATCAACACGAAGGCCCACAGAGGAAGTAAGGAGATAAGGACTGACTTCCTTAAATTTCTCAACAGTGTAATGAACTCACTAGCCGCTCATTAATGAAGACGTTAAAACGCGAATCGTTCTAAAATAATTCCTCGGAAGATTTTGCAATTAAATTTGATTTATTTTCGAAATCCATTATTTTATGTTTCTTAACGGTTCTCCATCTCTCTTCCTGTAGGCAATTATGTCCGAGAGTCTCTGATAATTCGACATTGTCTCAAATAAGTAATGAAAAGCTGAGTACATTGCTAAATCATGTAAATTATATAATTATTTTTTCTGCTTATAATAACTAAAATGTCTTTTAGCTCAGTTCCTAATACATATAATTAAAATCTGATGGTGATCGTTTGATTATCGAGATATGTTTTTACATAGTGAGCTAAGATTTTGTTTTAGACAATGCTTTCTAAAACAAAATCTTGGCTCACTATGTAACCTAAACTTAGAACCAAAAATACCATCTACATTTGTGCAGTAGACTGATTTAGTTGTTTATGGAAACCACAACAATAATTCCTGAATCTTGTCTTATGAACGGTAGGTGATTGTACAAGATAATTATCATATGATAAAACAAAAGATACATAGGATTTGTCTGAAGGATTCACAGCTTCGCCACAAACCAGACATTTTTTTTTTTTTTTTTTTTTTTTTAATTTTAAGACAAATTTATTACTAAATTGCATGTTTATTACTAAGTAGGTAAGTACCTGTGTTGCTTGTACAAAATAAACAAATTGCTTTTGTACATAAGTATCCTTGCAGGAAGGGTTATATGACCTTTGACTGATTTATGAATAATGAAAACCTATAAATAAAATTTAAAAATGATGAGCATAAACAAACATGGTCTACTCCTGATGTATGAGGAATCTTTAATGATGTGAAGAAGACCTTAAAATTTTAACATTGTCACAAAAACAACTTACTAACTTTATACGATCGTTAGTGTTCAGTAGATACTAGAATTATTTGCAGTGCTGCCTGAAATACTTGTTACACATAAGAGTCAAATTGTCCAAGTCTAAACCAAAACCTTCTCCGGTGAACACTATAGAACCATAATAGTTGAAAATTGACCATCCAGAGGTCTAATCTTTGTCTTAATACCTAAATAAATAGAAAATACCTATATCTTGTATAGTATTATAGATTACACATTATGCTACTCCTTAGTTTATAGCAAACATATTACTCATCTGATGTATCAGAATAGCCATCATGAATCTCGGGGCCAAATCATCGTGTAGATTGTGGAGATCAGTGAGTTATAATTTAATATCGATACATATTTATTAGAGTGAGTACACGGGTCGTAAATTATGCAGATTGATGCATTAGCCAGAGAACTGGTTCTATTCTTACACTCGCACTAAACGCTGTATCATTAGCTGTACATTTGTATGCTTAAGTTGCCCAAACTTTCATTGGAAGTGCATAATCTTAAGGCGAAATTACTAGACAAATTCTAATTCACAAGTCATTGCTAAGCGTCGGTTTTCCCTATCTTACACAGTACGCAATCCGTGACTTAGCACCACAGAGGTATTACAAAAACGTCTATTAATTCCGCGAATAGTTTTTAACCCAGATGGGGCTGACGTCCTTCCAGAAGGACGTCCTTCTGGAAGGACGTCAGCCCCATCTGGTGAAAGGTACTACATTGTGGATTTTTCTAATTAACTCAGCTTGTTGAGGTTAGTTGGCGACACCTTAAGCTCTTTGTTTTGAGTCCGAGTGATAAGTTGACAGCACTTATTTTGATTCAGGACTCAATTTATATCACTCCAAAAAAATAAAACAAAAAATTTCACCGCGTTATCTGGGTTAAGGCCAAATTATAAAACAGGATTAAATTTAAGATAACCCAGACCCTCCCTCCAGTCGGAGTTTCGACCAATCACAGCGCACTTTAGTTTAATTATCTTAATAAATTTAATTCTGTTCTATAATTCGGCCCTTGGGTTTTTTTTCCTCTACAAGATAAATATTTTTTTATGCAGTCTTTTTACAGAACCATAAAACGTCGGCAACAAGTGAATACTCTTTAGTTTTTGTTGGTCATTCCTAATTTTATATTCATGATGCATTGAATATTGAGAAAGCACTCTAGTCTTGTTAGTGTAGTGGCTGTTGTCAAGTACTGCAGCGGGTCAGGTGTGCTTTCAAACACACATAGTCATGCTAGGGCCCAGAGCCAACTATTGGAAGAACTTGGGTAAATTTAATATAGTATTACCAACAACTACAACCTGTACCAACTGTTGCTGTTATACTATTACTATAAGGAAAATATTATTATAAGCATTTTGAAAGCTCATTATTATATCTGTCACACTAATATGATTTCATCAACTTGACTGTGAAAAAATACTGATTACACCAGTTTTTTAATTGATAAGGAAAATTTTCAGTGTTACTATGTATTGTATTAGTTTTGATATTTACCACCAACACTTCTAAAAATAAGTAGCTATTATTTAATAAAAAATAAAAAAAAAATCGATAAAATTGTCTGTAGTCAAGTCATGATTAAAATGCCCTTTGCATAATAAAATATCACATAATAACAGTAAATTTCAAGAGATTTTCTTGCTAATAAGTCTTTCTTGTTTTTTTCATAAGTAGACCATTCCGTGAAGTAAGAACGCCTACACAAACTGTAGTGTAGCACTGTAGCTGTAGAGTAGTATTGTTCCCAATATAAAAATTATATACCTAATAATAATATTATGCTCCAATAATTTATTTGTTACTTCAAGATTATCTATTGAAATACTACCTGAACGTTGGACGTCCTTGAAGACTCTGATAATTCACAATTCCTTATTTCGCTAAAGCATCCCAAAATATCATCAACTGACTTATCCATTAAAGCATGAATTGTCTAGAAGAAAATTAAATAATATCTATTTTATTTAAATTACTACTTATTAGTTTTTTTCAGAGCTTTTACCTCACTAGGGATTGATCTTTTTTTTTTCAATTTTATATTTATCACTTTGTTTAATATAACACATCTATTGAAGGTTGTATATGTGATCCATACCACTGACATGTGGTAGAGTTAGTTATTAGTTAAGTAAGTTTGTATATTTTGTAGCTTGATATTATTCATTTAGGAATGAATTGATGAAAGGCTTTCAGTATTAAGTATAGTTAGTTAATTCTAATAAGATATTAAATGAACATTATAAATAAAATAATAATAAAGACATAATGTTTAAGCTATTAAACTGTATATTAACATGAGTGTAAACTTGGGACTGTGTGAATATCATGTATAGGTACGATATAGATTAATTATGTTCACCTTAGTACTGGGTGGGTTGATAAAAATGATCAATATTTTTTATCGTATCATATTTCCGAGGATATCAAGTAATGTTTATCATAGAAAATTCAATAATATTATTGTTTTAATGTTCAAGAAAATATCTTATAGGCCCGGGTAATAGTGTGTTTTTGTGTTCAAATTCAATATAGTTATAAGCACTTATGAGTAGTATACTTATATTCTGATAGTGTGTATATAATTATCAACTCAAATAAATACTAAGGTACATTTACATTTTACCCGTGTTAATATCCTAATACGCAGAAGAAAAAAAAAAACAATTTAAATTTTTAAAGCCTACAAAGTATGTATGTATATGTACAATTTGTACATCAACCAATATTTACTATTACCTACGAGTATGTACCAGTTTTTATCTACTTTTCGCTTGAATTTTTCATCGTTGTAAGTATGAAGGTATAAATCTGAAAATAGGAAAATGTAAGACAGCAATGTAGAAAGGAAATAGAAAATAGATTTACCTACAACGCGACGCCCAACATCTAATTTGAATAAAACCAACAGTGGAAAATTTAATGAACACAGCAAAATGTCTTGGTACTCGCACAAACACTCCCTGGATCCAGAACTTGTCCTCAGGCATACACTCGTCGACCTCTGCTCTCTACACCATGGTAAGGTAGCCAGGACCAGCCACCCACTTCGTAATTAAAAACACGTTTCTTGTTGCCGTCAATCATTTTCTAATTGCTCTAATGAGACACCCGGTATTGATATGATAGTTGTAATAAAAACCACGATTTATGAGCCACAAACGCGAAGTTAAAAGTTTATTTATGTTGCGCCCATATAACACATTGATAGAAGACAAATTGCAAGGTTACTCCCTCGTAACGGAGCGGTCAATAAATAGAACTTAGACAGGAGTGCAAAAATAAGGTATAACTCCTTACTTGTTGTTTATTATAGGCAATAGTAGAGCGGCTTACAGGGTGGAAAGTTTTTGGTTTTTTTCACACCGCTTAATGACGATGGGGGTTTTACCCTCCATTCGCAGGAAACTCACAAGCCAGCTAGTGAAATGGTCACGAATTAAAAATCCTATAGACTCGCTAGACGTTACTCAATTTCAGTGAAAAAAAAAGATAACTTCATTATTATTATTGTTGTAGGACAGATGTGTTTACTAAAACATTATGATTCAATAGAAGAAGACGATTGTAAATAAATATTTTCAAGTCATTGTTGAAAAAAAAATATGTATGTATGAGCTGGAGGAAGTAGCCTCATTTCAAAGTGTTTAGAATGAGACTAGGAAAAACTAGTGTAAAGTCTGTAAAGAAAAATAATGTTACCTAAAGTGATCCATGGAAATATTGTAGCAGATTGTCGACGCTATAGTCTTACCTGGAAGCAAACAAAAAATAAAATTATAAGGCTATAGAACAAAATAAGTATGAGTGTATCTTTGACGAAGAGTAAAAATAAATTCAAATTTTGACTTGATGGACCTATCTAAGTTTACACGAAAAGAGGTAGAAGATTTGAACTCTTTGAAAATGGAAAAAACAACTTACAAAAGAAAAAACACTGCCAATTATGGACACAATACTTCCTCGTGATTGTTTCACATTGTTTACACGTGCGAATTTTGAGTTTTTATACTAAATTACTTGTATCTCCAAAACGGATGAACCGATTTTCTTCAAATTTGTTTTATATGATAGAAAACCGTTTTTTCTACATTCTAGATTCTACAAAAAATTCTGTATCGGCAAGTCGTGATCCTTATTTTTTTACTTTTTTGTCCCAAATTTCAGATTTTCTTAAATATCAAAGTCAAATTATAATTAATTTAGAAATAAATATAAATAACTTAAGTAAAACAGTAATTTGCATGTTCTTACAAAATTTCATCAAAATCGGGTGTACCGTTCACGAGATATAAGCGTTTAAGTAAAAAGTTAGTGGTCAGGCGCATGGTCTCTTTCACCCAGAACCGCTAGTATGAATTCGATGAATTTAAAATGGGACCATCTACAGAATGTCTCCTAGATGTGTGCAAAATTTCAACAAAATCGGTCTAGTAGTTTCCGAGATTTGCGCGTTACAAGGAATCGTTTTAACAGACCGACGGATCGACAGACCGACAGACCGACAGACCGACAGACGGACACAAAACCAAATTTACTCAGTAGGTTATGAAACGTCCAGAAATATGAAAAAAATTGAAATCGGAGAAAAAAAATATTTTTTTTTTACAAAAACGAACACAATACTTCCGATTTCTAATATTAG
>CM044959.1:29699560-29716328 GCA_024516035.1 Bactericera cockerelli
TTTACCCAAAATGACAATAGTCATGTACCTACTGATCTACTTGATATCTAATAAATCCAGTCTTCGGTTGACAGTTGTCTTAAATTATTCAAGGGGGAAAAAAATCAACAATATTTCAATATGTTATTTATGCTGCTGGCGAAGTATTAAAAAGTCTCCTCTGGCACATTATAATACCTACTTATTATGAAGAACTAGTTAAAACCCGGCACACTGCAATGGTTCATCTGCTGTGAATTATAAAAGTTTAGTAAAACGAGGATCTGTCTGAGAGAAACGCATACCTACTGTGATTTTATTTTCCATCATTCACCCACAAAACAAGAGGACTATATCCCTTCAGTGTGGGGTAGTAGCATTAAATAGGGTGATACCTATTATTCAATTGTGCAATTATTAATGCAAATAAATTACAAATTACCCACCACCGCACCGTCTGAACAATGTCTACCGTTTGCGCTTGAGGTAGGAGCAGAGATTGATACGAGCGGGAAGTGCGGGCACAATGGGCACATATTAATCAAAACACGTTATCAAATGAAAAGCCTGATAAGAAGCAAACAGTCTGCTTCAAGAGGTAGATTAAGAAGATAAGTAGCGACTGCAAACCCATTCAGACTATTCTATCTTATCATTCTTATCTCAGTTCTTTTGAATTGTATCTCTGACATTCCATTTTTCTGTCATACAGACATATTAATGAAAGACTCAGAGAACATGAAGATTTCTTAATGCCTGAATTGTTTTTTCATGAAGAGAGTTGGGATCTTTTGTCTATCTTTGCTGCGTCTGTAAACTCTGTAAGTATACCGTATGACATCAGGGGTTTTCAGAAGGATTCTTTTCTATGGTTTTGCTGGCACATGATTTTACACATCTATTGTAAAACAGTTAAAACATGCGTTCTACTGTAAGAAGATCTTTAGAAGAAACAATTTCATGCTACTGGTTTTCATTCAAGTTTTCTAATCTCCCCACCGAAGAAACCACTTCAAAGAACCTTGTCATCAAGGTGTTGCTTCTCTTTCTCGAACCTGTTCAGCGAGGATTTCATCACAACATTAAGAAGAAGAAAAGAGAACTCAGGGCGGTTAGAAAGCCAGAGGCAAATCACAAGAAAACTTGCCCACAACTTGGGGTGAGCTATCTTGCGTCAGTTTTGAAAATCACGTTGAATAGAAAGTGTGTTGGGGTGGTCAGAGTGACGAAAGTAAGAGTTCTGTAATATACAAGCATGCTATAAATTTTTTGCTAACTCTCAAGCTCGAGCAAAGTCTAGTAGAGAGTCTGGTAAAAATGATAATGATCACTATTTTTACAAGCAGAAAAAAAAAAAAATAATAATAAAAAATAAGGGGGAAAAATGTTTTTTAAACTGATTGTTATGCTGTGATATTTAGCAACCCACCATATGGTGGGCAGCATGAATATTTGTCTAAAAAATAAATATTATTCTTCTTCTATGATTTTTCCTTTCTTTAGGATAAGTATTTCATCGAAGCCATGAAAATCCAGCTACATAACACCCTTTTGGTGTATGTTACAGATTACGCAGACCACAAGGGTCTCCTTAGGGTAAAGCTTGTACTATGCACATTGCACATGAAGGTTTGAAGAGCAAGTACAAGTATAGCTGCCTCTGTATTGTACTTTGGTACATTCTTTCGTGTTGGACGTATAACAGATAACATTATTCCATAGAAAACTTCATCTCCTCAACACATCCTGTAAAACTGTAAACCGTGCGAAGTACTCCAGAATTATGTTCGTATTATGACAACTCAATGGCGAGATGATGATGGTTCGTCTACCTAAACGTCAGAACCCGTTACAAAATACGATGAAAATAATCTTACATCTGTGAACATAGCACTTGATGATGTGAAGAATGCAGGCATTGCAGGCAGGCTGTTAGCACAAGAGAATGTGAGCTAGGACTTGGCAGTAATTATACATGGGTTCATCTTCTTGAGACGCTACCTCTCTTTGTTACATGGTGAGAAGTCTCATCTGAGTGAGTGTAGTAGTGCTTTGTAAACTCTCAGACGAGAACAAATACTCTCATTACTCAAGTAATCAATTTTCCAGACATGCATCTGCCGAAATTACAACAACGTTTTACCTACTGAGTAGTAGGTAGGTAACAGATCTAAGTACCTAATACTTGACATTGAAAGCACAGTTTTTATTTGTGAAAGCACAAATTGTTCATTTATAAAGGTGGGTTAGACTATACCATCGAAGCCAACAACTGTTGAATTGTCACATAAAAAAGATTTATGTGAGAATTCAACAGAACGTTTAGAGTGCATTTTGATTTTACACTGTCAAAGTAGATTAGATTATTAAAATTTTAAGAAATGACTTGAAAATCTTAAAATAACCAACTCTTGTATTTTCTTTTCTAGGGTAGATTAAAATAACCCGTGTAATCCATTTGACATAAAACTGAGTGCTTAATGCTGGTAATACACAGTACAGTAATGTATTCTGATTTTGAACACAAAACGTCATTTCTGGCCTCATTACTACACTGGGTAGGGTTTGAGAATTGATTAAATCTCTTTGTTAGCATTTAGCAACAAATGTCTGAATGCACAATCTGATTTCATAAGCAGAGCTATATGCAAGTGAAACAATCGTTTAGACGCCAAGAATTAAAAATAAGAAATCTAAACTGATGCTAAACATCCTTTGGGGCAGGTTTAACATCCTTCCTTCTACTGGGAGGACACTAGGAGAGTGGGAAAACTGAGTCACTCAAATTTCTATTTTTCTCTCTCTTTTACTTCATTCACAGAACAAAATATCTAGAGCAAGTCATACCTCTCATAGCCTGTTTGGGCCCGGAATAACAGTAGAATAGGAATGGTTAATATGTTTAACACAACCACATACTCCCGTGTACTAAAAGTACCTCAAAACCAATTAGAGCCACAATCACTCCAAGCTATCACGCAGCTCCTCCAGTTTATTATGCACGATAAGGCGCATACCCCAGAGCTAACTAAGTACATAGGATCCATATAGTTTATGTACAAAATACAGACAAACACCAAAAGCATATAGGAATACATGGCAAAAAGCACTGAGTCATGTTTTGGATTTATCTCCCAGCAGAGTCAAGGTCATAGTAATTTACAGTAGGCTACCTACTGACATGGGACAAATACGTAGATAAGTACCGAGCACCTGCTATCGGACTAGGTAGAGGCTGTTTGTTCGACAATTCGGAGCAAATAGCAGGAACAAGAGGCAAGCAAGAATTATAATAGGTATACGAGGAGTTTGACCAAATTTAAATAGCATGCTGAAACTATGCCCGTCGCCAGGCCAAAATTAATATGTAATACTAAAAATCGCCTTATTTATACTGCCCGAATAGAACTCATTATTCCAGCAGATAAGTCCAAGTCGTATTACTAGATTTCTACGTAGTCAATATCCCAAACGGAAGGACAACTTGTCATGTTGCAGCTGGGTTTTGAACCCGCGACCTTTGGTTTACCAGATAAATACATAAACAGTGAATAGACACGACGCGACGCCTTGATTTTTTTTGTATTTTGTCTAATTAAATGTAATACACTATTACACTCTTAGCAATTAAGCCACTTGTTCTAGTTCTAGGTATACCTAAGGTTTTTTTCTCTCTATTATCTACGTATTATTATAAATATACCTAAATATGAAGTATTGTTTTCGGTAATTTCGGCGATGGATCAACATTACCTATCTCTGTTGTAGGTGCTACAAGTAAGAGGGCTACTATGGCGCTCTTCTAGGTACTTGTGCTGTGTGGTCCATTTCTCCGGGGTGGTTTCCTGAGCCGGGTGATAGCCCGCCGCCATGGGGGCGGCTCCACTAGGGGGCTCTAGCTGGTCCTTGGGCACCTTGACCACATAATACAGGGTACCGCCGTGTGAAGTGGCCATACTGGGCATTTCAGGGAAATGGTTCAAAATAGAAGAGAATTTTCACTAGGAAACACTATTCCTAACACGTCAAAACTGTACAAAAAACGTAGGTAATGTAAAATGAGTTCAGCTAAGTCAGCTTTATTTTGCTTATCTTGTTAAATTTATATGAAGCAATATTTAAGTACTAAAGAATATTAAGGCATTTAGGTCGATATAATGATGTAAGAATATCAAATACAAAAAATAGGTCAATTTCTGCTCTACTTTATTCAGTTGAATATTATTTTTTAGAATATTTTTCAGGTCACTAAAAAAACGGTAAGATTTTTTTTTTAAAATAATTTTAAAAAAATTTTTTTAATTTTTAAAATTTTATTTATTTTTTAATGGGGTCGAAAAAATTTTTTTTTTAAAAGGTGGCAATTTTTTTTTTGTTTTTATCACAGCAAAAAAAAAAATTTTTCTATTATTTTATTAAAAAATTTTAAAATTTTTTTATTTTTAAAAAAATTTTTTTTAAAAGGGGTACTAAAACGAAAAAATTTTTTTTTAAAATTTTTTTTTTAAAAAAAATTTTATTTTAAAAAATTTTTAAATTTTGGTTTTAAAATTTTAAAAAAATTAATTCAATTTTTTTTTGAAAGATGCTGCAAAAGAGAGAAAACTCCCGACACCCCCGGGGGTATGAATTTTGGGGGCACTGACTAAAAAAGGAAAAAAAAAAAAACAAAAAAAATTTAAAATTTTAAAACGAAAAACCCGCACTAGAGAGGGGGGCTTTTTATTATTCTCGACTGAAAGTTAAAAGAAAAATGAGTAAGTCGGGGAACTGAAGTGCTCTGGTCTAGTAAAACCTTTTATCCAGAGCCCCAAATTGGTTTTCCCCCCCCGATTTTCCTTTAAAAGTTTACCCCCGGGAAATTAAAACAATCGAACAGATAGAGCAGGAACTAAGGGGATCATGGAAGATAGGAAGCTTTCGGGGAAGGGGGTTCCCCCGGGTTTAATATTTGGTACACTATTGGGTTTTAAAAGCCTATGGAGTTGGTTTTGGTCTGGCCCCGGTTTTTGAAATAGAGCAAGGAAGGGAAAAAAATGGCGACGGGTGTGATCCCCAGGTGAAATGAAAAATTTTAAAAAAATTTCCCCGATTTTTTTAAAACTTTTCAGACAAACGAAAATTTTAAAATTTTTGGTACATGACATCAGAAAAGGGGAAAATTAAATTTCCAATGGTCAACCGCTCATTTCCCCTCCCCCCCCCCAAGTTGACCTTTTTTTATTGAACCCCCCCGCGTGCCCCTTTTTTATTTTGGGAAACCCCCCCAGCAGAAAAACCTTTTTTAAAAATTTACCCCCCCGCAGTGACCTTTGAAATTAAACCCAAAAACCCCGCAGGGCCTTTTTTATATTAAACCCCCCCCAGTTTTTACCTTTGTTTATTGAACCCCCCCCGCAGGGGGCCTTTTTGGGGGTATTGAACCCCCCCAGCAGGGACCTTTGTTTTTTTGAAACCCCCCCAGCAAAAAACCCTTTTTATATTAAAAACCCCCCCAGCCGAAACCCTTTTTTAAATTTTTGAACCACCCGGGAAATAAAATTTTTTATTAAAAACCCCCCCAGCAGGGGTTTTTTTATATTAAAACCCCCCAAAAAATGACCTTTGTTTTTTAAACCCCCCCAGCATTTTCCCCTTTAAAATTTTTAAACCCCCGGATATTTTTTTAACCCCCCAAAAAAAACCTTTTTTTAAAATTTTTTCCCCCCGGGGTTAAAAAAAACCCCCTTTTTGTTTTTAAACCACCCCGGGTTTTTTAAAATTTTTAAACCCCGGGGCCGTTTTAAAACCCCCCCCCCAAAAAAGGGGGGAAAAATTTTTTTAAACCCCCAAAAACCCCCCTAAATTTTTAAAAATTTTCCCCCAAATTTTTTTTGGGGAACCCCCCGGGGGCCCCCCTTTTTTTTTAAAACCCCCCAAAAAACAAAATTTTTTTTTTAACCCCCCAAAACCCCCCAAAATTTTAAAAACCCCCCAAAATCCTTTTAAAAATTAACCCCCCAAAAAATTTTTTTTTGAAAAAGGTTAATCCCGGGGGGTTTTTTTTTTAAAAAATTTTTTTAAATGGGGGTTTTTCCCGGGTTTTAAAATTAAAATTGGAAAAGTAGGTTTTTCTAAGGGGGAAAATTTAAAAAAAAAACCCCAAATTTTTGCAGGGGTTTTTGGTAATTTTTTCCATACCCCGTGATTTTTTCCCCGCCTTTAAATTTTTTTCATTTTTCCCATTTTTTACCCTGATGAGCCGTGGGGGGGTACCTTTGGGTTTCGAAAATTCCTGTTTTTTTTAAATAAAGGGGTTTTCCTGTAAACTTTTGAATTTTAAAGACTTTTTTTTTTTTTAAAAACCAGGGTTTTTTTTGGGAGAAGAAATTGGTTTTGGGGTTTTTGAAAAAATTTTAAACTTTTTGTTTCCGTTCAAAAAAAAAAAATTTTTTTAAAAATTTTTGCAAAAAAAAAAATTTTTGGGAATTTTTTAAAAAAAAATTTTTCCAAAATTTTAAAAAATTTTGGTTTTTTAAATTTTAAAAAAACTTTTGGGGGGAATGGCCCCCCCGCCTGGGCCCTTCCCCGTTTTTTAAAAAAAAGGGGGAAATAAAAGGGAAAACTGTAATTTAATGTGTTTTTTTGGGGCCCTTTTTCTTGTTAAGGAAAAAATTCAAATTTTTGGGGGTTTTTTCATAAATTTCCCCAAATTTATTCCATTTTAAAATTTTTTTTTTGGGGTCCAAAAAAATTTTAGTCTTTTTTTTTTTTTTTTTTTTTTTTTTTCCTTACCCTTTTTAAAGGAGGGTTTTAAAATTTTTATAGGAAAAAATTTCCCCCCAAAACCCTAGAAAAAATTTTTGGACAAATTGAATATGTTTTTAGTATTAAAAAATTTTTAAAAACCTTACCATTTGGTTTAAAAAATTTTTTTGAAAAAAGAAACAAAAATTCATTCCCTTTCCCCGGATACAGGAGGAAAATTGGATTCTTTCCAAAAAACAGTTTTCTATTTTAACCAGGGAAAAGGGTTTTCAAGGCGTTTTTTTAGGGGGGGGTTTTTAAAAGGGGGTTTTTTGGGGGGGGAAAAAAAGGGGGGGAAAGGGGGTTTTGGGGGAAAGGGGGAAATTTGTTAAAACCCCCCTTTCGGTTTTTAAAAAATCCCCCCATTTTTAAATTTATTTTTTTTTTTGGGGGTTTTTTTTTTTTTTCCCCCCCCCGGGGGTGGTTTTTAAAAATTTTTTTTTTACCCCAAATTAAAAAATTTTTAAACTAGGGTTTTTTAAAAAGGGGGACTAAAATTTTATTTTTGAGAAAAAAATTTTTATGTTAAAACTTAAAATTTTGGGGTTTTTTCAAAAAACCAATTCTTTGTTTTTATCATGTAAAAAACCCCCCTTTTTTTTAAAAAATTCCCATCAAATTTGATTTAAAATATACCAGTTATTTTTTAACCTTGAGACTTGGATGTAATATGCTGGAATAAATTTCACTTCCATATTTATTATCTCTCAAGTCAAAGAAATTTTACATGAAAGATGTATTTCCCAAGTTTAATGTGACTTACAACACAAGGGCTCTAGGGTGTAGGGTACAAATATTATGAAATTACTTGTACAATACTTCACCTAGATAAATCTTATATCCTACTTCTTAATACTTGTGCCAGGGAGTCTAGAAAGAATTCCGAATGAGGCACATTTAGGTGAAATATTCCTACGATGTTATATTAATTTTAAAGAAACATTATGATGAATACCTCGTAGTTTAAAGACTAATACAAATCATTCCAGTACATACACTATAACGCACCAACATAAAATAGTTTTGATTTTTACAGCAGTGGTTTATGTATCTGCGCAATTTTTGCTGATTCTTTGCCAGTGGATATTCAATCTATAAATGCAATCAAAGTATGATGTTGACTACTGCCTACTAAGGTAAGGTGCAGTTTTGGGATCTTAAATACAATAGGTTGAATGGAAGAGCTCCATCAGGAAAACCCTGCCACTGTAAATAGAGCGCAAAATAAATATACATAGGTATTTTTTTAAGTTGAGTGTTTCACAGCCTTTTTATTTCGTAGCCATGAACAAGCAGCCACTGTAGACGCTTGGGATCTGTGTTGTAGCTGACCCATTCCGTAGTATGTCTCCCTTCTGATGGCTGTAGACGCTTGTGATCTGTGTTGTAGCTGACCCATTCCGTAGTATGTCTCCCTTCTAATTGACGAGAAGTCACACAGTACTTCCCATTTAGGTGCTGTTTCAACTGGAGCACACCGGAACGTCTGTTACGGACAACTGTAACCAAAATTTGATGACAATTTTTTTGTCGGCTGTGGGGATCGAACCCGAAACCTTTTGCATGACAAGCGAGTATCTACTCACTGAGCTAATCGTATTGAATTAAGTATTCAAATTTATACATCAGCAAAATTAACTTTTTGAAATGAATGAAGAAACGATGAGATTGCTCCCACTGATGGTTAATGTTTGCGTTGGGTGGAAGAGAACGCTATTGGCAATAAACCCGACCATTGGTCATCTTCCAATAGAGTGTGTGGGGTGAGTTGCTCCCTGGCGCCTCAGTGGTCGCTCATTTTCCACGAAAACTGAGCAACGATAGTTCGTTTTAAAATTATGTTAAGAAACACATTTAATATTTATGAAGAAGTAGAGTAATGTATGAAAAAAAAAAACAAAAACAAAAACAAAAATCCAACACAATAATCGTAAAAATATCAATAAATCTTTGCATCGTTTGCACCAGTGTTAGCCGTGTCATCTTGAAAATCACCCACGTCCCACACATGTAATAGTTGTAAAAGTATGTAAGTAGGTACGTCTCTACAGCGAGAGATCTTACACACAAGGCGACAAGTATTAAATTTAATACGAGTACCTACCTACTTACCTCTCTCTTTTTTACAAATGGCTAATTTGTCACAATACACGCAACAAATTCGACCCTGTACTTCAAGTCCCAGCGACTAAATTGCATCTGACAATATAATTCTTTGTATAAGCGTTCTTCACACCTCAGCCGAGGTGTTCGATCTTTCCTTTTCCTCAGTCCGTTTTCTTCAACATTTCATAATGAACAATAAACTAAATCTAACAAACTGAAAGTCTCAATGAGCGAAAGCCATTGAAAAAGAAAAAATATGGAATTTTTATTTGACTCGCCAGTGAAATTCTAGTCAACCACCCAGTATACAGCACATAGGGTGTGACTTCTGTCCATGGCTTGATTAATAGATCAAATTCATATGAATTCGCACAGAGAGCTCAGCTGACCGGAAAAGGAAAGCATTAGATTCATTTTGAATGAAATTGCCTCAACTTATCTCCGGCGAAATCAGGGCGTCAACTTTCATGCTCGGCACATCACATGGGGGGACCTGGGAACCTAACTAGTACGCCATAACTTACTTTCAAGAATGATACCAATATTAATGTACTCGTACGAACAAAATACGTATTTTACTTCTTCTGTCGAAATTTCAAAACACAACACACCTACCACTGTGTATTACTGATTAAAAGTTCCAGTGAAATAGGTGCCTACAATTTTTCGCAATTACCAACTCATCATCCACTAAATTTAATCATGTAGATAGTCGACGTATGCAACTTACTGTTTGAGAGATGTAATGAAACTTCAACAACACAATGAGACCAAAGAAGAAGATATCAGGTTTCATGTCATCAAGACAAGGGTTTCATGACTTTTCCAGGGTCTCATGTCCCATTGAGACTTTTCTTTCCATAAATAACGAAGGAAAACGTCAATATTTTCTTCAGTTCCACCAGGAAAAATAGAAGCCACAAGGGTATGTTTCAGCTTCAGCAATAAACTTGAGGAAATAAAAACTCCCGGCCATTTCCAAGTCAATAAAAAGAGAAGAGACTGCAATAAACCTTGACATTACGTGGGTGGGGTGGCGAATTTCTTATCAAATGTGCTATATTAAGAGAAATGAGAGTTCCCCATTTTGCCTTTGCTAGGGGTTTCCCGCACTATATGTCTAAACTATAGATTTATTGCTACATAATACAAATACATTATTCATAAGCACGCATGCAACTGAAATTAGACGGATTCATTCTTTTGAAGAAAAACACTCAAACAATCATATGGCAAGTGAATTGCAGCAAATTTTGGAGGGCTCAGGGATTAATACACTACTACTTACATTAAAAATGTGGTGGAATAGAATTCTAATGGCACAAAGTCTTTGTTTATTTGGGTTTCAGTTGCTACAATCACCTCTTCGCGGTGGTTCTACCACCATTCGCTTAACACACAACCCCATCCAGCAACATGAGTAGATAGGTACTTTTTCCCCTAGATATTCGCAATATTCCAATTAGATAAAGAGGAATAGCGTACCTGTATCTCACATTGAACATACGTATCTTCTGATTTGAGTCTCATGGTTATTATTACGTATAACCACCTCATTAAAACAAAACGTATCTAATGGAATCAAGAAGGTAATCACGTAGCTTGATACGAGCATAAGTATCACAGTCACGTATTTGTATCGACTCTCACGTTCTTTTCTCTCATACTAGCATTGTTTTTTCATTTACAGATTACACCTCCATATTTGATGGATTGGAATTATGGCTAACTTTCACACCAAAACTTATAGCGATCATTTAGGGTGGTATTCAATAATTGAAAACGTCCCGCTTCTATATTCCTGTGTAGAGTTAATTTTCCTATGTTCATAAAATCATAGGAAAAATTTCATTATTGGTCGCACACCCTTGACCTTGAGAATGAAAACATCAGAAAACAGATAAAGCTCATCTAACGTACAACTTTGCCAAGGGTACGGTACGGATGGTAGGAACCTACCTACTATACCTAAGCGGGATGCGTGCGGAAATTTCGACAACTGTACGGATATTTGCTATCTCTCACCTATCATACGCAAAAGTTCTCTAATTTTCCAGGCCAAAATTAATAGACCGATGTGAATCTGAGATTCTCAAATACGAGTTCATTGATTCAGTTATATTTTTTCTCCGTATAAAACAATACGTAAAATCAAGACGTAGAGAAATTTTAATTTTTTGCAGGTACATAATAATATGTAGGGACCTTCCTTACCTATTACCTATTACAAAATGACAAATTATTTTGCTTCAAGACCCATATTATCGGAATGAATGTCGAAAACCTTTCACAAAGGTTGTAAAATTTTGTAATTTTCGAAATTTCCGGAAAGAAATAAGGGATACCAAATTGTGAGGGTGAGGAGCTCATTGACATGTGCAAAAACTGAATGGTTCTGAAACTTCCGTACGGACCTGTGGCACTGATCAGCTGGCAACGCTGATAACGTTCTATCAGCCTCATGATGTTATTATTTTCTTATCTGTGCGATGTGGGTCATTGGTTTCTCAACATTTTAATTTAGAAAAATATTCGTGTAATTCGATAGGTCGAGAGAAGCCTTGCAGATGTTATCGGCGGCGGTGTTTCGACATAACATGTATGTAGGTACGGGGAACATTTTGACATTGGGATTGGGTGAATCTGTGCTCTCGTTATACCTACGCAACACACGTTGTGTTTTCCACTTCACATCACTGAACCAGAGTGATTTTCTCAACAAGGTTAACCACAACTTGTTATTAAATAACTCAATTTTAAAAAATCCATATATCCAGGTATTCCACATATCCAGGTATTCCATACATCTGGGTATTCCACATATCCAGGTATTCCACATATCTAGGTATTTCAAATATCCAGGTATTCCACATATCCAAGTATTTCACATATCCAAGTATTTCACATATCCAGGTATTCCACATATCCATTTATTCCATATATCCTGGTATTCCACTTGCATTTTATCTCCACAAATCGAGGACTTCTACATAAACAAGTTTTTACTATATAAACATACATGTGTAATTGTGTATACCTAATTAACTTATTATATAGGGAAGAGAAGACATAATTACTTGTTTGTATACATATGTCCCATTAATAAAGGGTTCGGTGGAAGAAATTGCCATACGCAATAACCCCGCCTTTCAGTTAGGACATCTGACAATATTTTTTATCTATGTTGTTTATCTTTTCTTTTCTTGATTACATTATTCTAAATTTTGTATTTTAATTTTTATAATTACTTCTTTGTACATATGTCCTAATATTAATAAAGAGTTACATAGTAATAAAAGGAAATGCAGACGCGTTGCCCTGGTAACGGGGTTTACCTGAGCTGTCGCGTTGCCCTGGTAACGGGGTTTACCTGAGCTGTCGCGTTGCCCTGGTAACGGGGTTTACCTGAGCTGTCGCGTTGCCCTGGTAACGGGGTTTACCTGAGCTGTCTCTGTAGGTTGAGGGACGCGGGTTCGTGATCCAGGGCTGCCATGGTCTCGTACACTAGATCATCCAGATCCAAAGGTTCCGGGGTGCTCACTAGGGAGGGCTTTTCACTTTCGAAGAAACTGACCCGAACTTTCGACCTGGCTGTGTTGACGCCTTCCGCTCTGAAACACGAGGAGGAAATAGAGAAGATTAGAATTTCGCGTAAAAAGTTTAGTTCCAAGTGGTAGCCGAGTTAATATTTGGTAGTACCTATTTTATTTCTCCTTGTTTTTAAAAATCCATTTGTTCTTTAAGTCTTTCATATTGTAAGTTTATTTTTCATGTAAATGTTTTTACTGTTGTAATTTGTAAACAGGATTCTTTCCGTTAATACAAGCCCGTTTACCGGAATTATATTATTAAATATTATTAGTTGACACGTACGCATGAAAATAACAACAATAAATAAAACACGGTAACAAAAAGAGTATTGTAGGTATTTAAATTAAGTTGGAAAATAACGCAAAATGTTGCCTCATGTACAATATTGTGGTGGACTTTCTGAGATATCTAGGGAAAAACTTTTTATTTTATTTACTAATTTCTACTGTAAAATGCAAAAAGGATCCAAATTTCAAAATACTTTAAATAAAATACTGATCCAATAAACAAGGATTCAAATTTAAATGGGGTGGTAAATAACAACAAATTACCCAGCAGAAAAATTTACTATCAATTCAAGATATTCAAAAATAGATAAGTATCGACAATATTTGGTAAAATAACAACGTTTAAAAAATAACACTCAAATCGCGAAGCTCTTGTTCGGCTAATAAACACCTAATGCAAAATAAATACAACTGATAAAGAATGAAAAAAAAAAGAGTTATGTTTCAATGAAATTCTAATAATAGCGGTATGTATTGTGTAAACCGAAAACAATTTAAAATGTTTACAAGACTCAGGAATGTGAATTAAGAACAATCTTGAAACAATCATCGAGGAAGATCAGATGATGACAGGCCTGTTCAGGGGTGGGGCAAAGGGTCGCCTGAAGGAGTTGGGTGGAAGAGATTGCCTAAGGCAATAACCCCGCCCTTTAGTTAGGACATATATTATGTATATATTTTTTATTTTTTCTTTATTTTTTTCTTCTGTTATATTGTATATTGTATTTTCATTTGTAATTTTTATATTGTATATGTCCTATTACCTAATAAAGTGTAAAAAAAAAATAATAAAGGAGGACTAGGGTTCACAAGGTCCTGTTAAAGTTTACTTTCTTGTAAACAGGCGCGGCCGGTGATAAGGAGCTGCGGAACTGCAGCACCCCCTGGCGAAAAATAAAAAGAGAGAGCAGCACCCCTAAAACATTTTCCCACCGGCCGCGCCTGCTTGAATATTCGGAATATTAAAAAAAAAAAAAAAAAAAAAAAAACAATGTATAAAATGATTTTTGCCTTGATACTTGAATCAAGTAGATGGGCAAGATGAATTTAACCAAAAAGTTTTTGAATTCTCACGAACTAAGTTCCACTATAAGCTACATCTAAATGTACCTAAGATAGTTATTACTGGCTCAGTTAGTTGTCAGTGCACTCATCACTCCTCTCGCCTGTTGATCACCACTGAGGCAAGTGCTTGAAGAAACATCCGAGAATTTCTTCAGCAAAATACCTCACTTTAACGCTAAAAACGTTTGTGGTAAAGATATTATGGAGTAGGAGTTGATAATATTGCAGGGTAAATGAACTCCAGGACGGTAATAAAGCAATAGAGACACAGTTCAGCAGACTCCAGAGCCATGCTGTAACACAAAGCTGCAATTCTGCAATATTGTAACAATAGGGTACATGACAGCGCAGTGTGCACAGCCTATGGTGTCATATGTATGTACATTGTACATGGTACATATAGTGTTGAAATCATACACGTGTTTATGTCTGATATTGTGTGAAACAATGATAGGAGACAAGATAATGTACCCTTTCCTGAAGATTACAAACATATAGCCATGCCTCATTGCCTCACATACCCAAGTGTCGCAATATAACACTAGTGTATCAAAAGAGAGTTGTGTATTATAGGAATTATAATACATTTATTTGACACACGGACCAATTGCTAAAACTTTGGATTTAAGCTCTGGGGTCCTTAAAACGTGTTTTGGCAATAAAAACTGACTATCAATTTTTTAGGGTGATTCCATTACCTTTCTTTCTATAGGATAAGGAAAGAAAAAAAGTATGCAGATATTATCAGCGCTTACCTACTCCGATTTGTCAAAATTATCAGAATACTATGGACAAATATTAATAATAGTACAGAAACACAAAATAAACGAACACATTGTTTTGGAGTTGAGTTATGTTTACGTGACAAAAGAACAAACGATATCGCCGGCTACAATAACTCAAATCTTTCATCAGAGCCAAAATATCAACAACTCACATGACGTAATGAGCAATTCTGCACACCACGGGAAGATATAAATCGCCCACAGAGATGATATCATCGGCGACAATCAGCAAAGAGATCAATAACAATTCGACAGTTAGTGGCAATCATGCGATTCAGCGTCCTTGCACGGAGATGACTCGCGCATCCTTGACCTACGCCACAACTCTAGTCTCAACTGATAGGTGTAATAGTCTCCTGTATCGGGCTCATTTATCAGTCAAACACCATTCCATTCATTCAGGCTTGGTTGCATCTGACAACACTGATTATTAGACACTAGTTTGCTAAGGAGGTTTATAGATACCTGTAATGGCATAATATAGGTTGAAAGGTTCACAGAGATCTGACAATTGCAAAGTCACCATGCTGCCAGCTATGATTATACAATGCAAAAGATAGCCGTAATGTTACGGTGCACGGTGGCGATGTGAAACAATCTATTCATTACTATTACATCCGATAAATTTGCAATATTAGAAATCGGAAGTATCATTTCTATTTGGAAGAAAGATTTTAAAGAAAACTTTTCACACACAATCTTATTTATGTAAACGAGAGAACACGGCTCGCTGTATTTGTAGAACGTTATCACAATTATATCACCTAAAAATCTGATTTTTTGCATTAAACTTACTCAAAACTACCTTGGCTTTGCAGCCAATATAAACCAATTGCTTGGAATGGGACAGCACCCACTGGGCAACCAAGTGGGCGCTGTGCAGGTATAAGCAACATTCTTCATCTCAAGAGGAACGGCGAGAATGACCATGCTACTACGTCATATCGGTTAAAACACTTTATTTATTAATTTTATATAAAATTTTCAACCATTAATAAAATGTATGACCTACAAGTGTTAGAATTTATAATGTATGTAAGAATGTAAGTCGATTCAGTGCACTGGAAGGTGTAAGTGATTAGAAGGCATGAATAATAATAACTACAACAAGTGATTAGAAGGCATGAATAAGGAGTACAACTAGACCTATTAAAACACAAAACTAGGGCGAACATAATTATAATGAACTTTGAGCTAAAACAATTTGCATAGTAAACATTTTTTTAATAGATTTCAGAATTCCATCTCTTCGATGCTAGTAAATATTCAGATAGGGTGTTATGAAAGCTAGGTGTGCAAAATGACTTTGGATCATTGGTGAAGAGGAAGGTAACGCGATGATACCGACCGATCTTTTGAATATGAGCCATTAGCCTACACTTGGGGTTTTCCCCAAAGATGAAAATGGATCGGTTCGTGTAAAGATACACTGCCGTGCTTGCTGGAACTTGGCCTGGCGCACTGCGTGCGCTCAGACATTAATTGATTTCATTTATTTGTAATATTAATTTACAATTAGAGAATGGATTATATAATTGTTTTAAGTACGATGTCTCAAATCCATAGATACTTAGCCGCTATGGTATCACGCAATGGTTCGTGTTAAATTAATAATTGTCTCCCACACACATGTGTTCTAGGTGATTGCGTTTTGTTTTTTCTCCTCGTCTTTTTGGCAATTATTTTCCTTGTTTTCTAACCCGAAATAGGACGTGTTGCTTTCAGCAGTTTCTTGAAAACAAATTTCAATTCATACGAGACACAACTTGGATACCCGGTGGGGGTGGGATTATCTTATGGACGCCTAGTCAGATCCCATGTCTAGTCTCCGCTGCCATGTCCAATAATTCTATTTTAGTTTTCAGTTACTGATTAAATACTACTACTAAATACTTATTCAAGTACATATAAGATAATTATTTTGTTCGTAAGGAAGAACATGAATCCGAAATATGCTCATTATTCTGTATGGATCTAGAAAATTTCCTATGAACCTAATGCTCATCACTTTCTTTGAAGAGGGTTACACGCTCCCAAAATTTTTCGGAGCGCCCCACTTTCCTCGGTCCAAAACAAACTGTTAGATAACGTCATCTGACGGGAATACAAAAAACGGGGCCAATAAAATGAACGCGAAGCTAGATTTCATATTCTGCATCACATTAGCAA